>JBBMOI010000020.1:4332500-4455000 GCA_038088405.1 Porites divaricata | reverse complement strand
CCAAATATACCCGCCCCCCCCCCCCCCGGTGGGCTTGTACTTGGAAATTGCCCTAAAACACAAAGTAAAACAAACCAAAAACGGCAAATTTCCTTTCAGCTATAAGGCTAGCCCAATCTATTTTGAAACCCAAATTTCCCACCGGAGGTAAGCCCCTCCAAAAATAAGTCCCTTTAAAGGGCCTTTGAAAAATATAAGCCGCGGGGCTTATTTTCGGAATTTTGCGGTATTATATTCCGCATAATTATGTCATTCCACCAGTTATGCCACAAGCCATTCCGCAAACTCATTCCCCCTTTTACCCTTACCGCAAATGAAATTCAGGGGAAAAAAAACAAGGTTTCGACTGTAAAAAGCCAAATTGGAAGTGGAACACACTTTCAGGAGAAACAACTCGTCAGCGAAGTGAAACGTACTGACAATTGCTCTCCTGTTTTGAAGCTGCTGGCCCAAATTGCTTCAATGTTTTCTGTAGGATATTTCTGTAGTCAATATCTCCAGCCAAAATCATTTCTTGATAGCCAAAACCGGCGCAATAACAGTGACACAGAATCGGTGTCGTTACTGCGATTATATTTAAGCAATAGAAAACGTTTTCTATGTTTGCATAACCTGATATAAACACGAGAGGCGTTGGGAGAATTCGAGTCAGTTATACAAATCCGAGAAAAAACGCGAAACTCTTTGTTATGGCACTGATTAAAAGAGAAATTCTTACCAGTCGCAAAGTCTTGTACACTAAGTCTTGCACGCTTATTAGTTCTTGTTTTGCAAAAACATGATTTCCAAAATACGGATTTTTCTCGTTTAAAATGTCAGCTTAAGCGAAAAAAAAAAGAATTGACACACCTTGTTTGTAACGATTTTCCAAAATTCAGCCGACGAAGGAATCGGGAAATAAATTAAACTTGTCGAGTTTTGAACTCGAAAACTTTTTCAAATTCGTACTTGCGTGATTTGCGCGCGAAACCCAAAACATCTTGACGTTACAACCATGTTTACATACTCTTATGCAAACACGCCTCTCGGTCAATCACAGCAATTAATGAATGATGCTGACTATCTTATGAAGAATTATGGAGATCCAGGAGGGTGTTGGCCGAGGCGGATCACACCCTCCGAGATCTCCATAATTCTTCATATGATACGAAAGCCGAATTCAATAACTGTTTTATCATTCATTTAAAACAATTCCTAGTTTAAAAACATGGCTAAAACATGCTTACCTCCATCGATATATCGATTTAGTTTATCTTCGATTGTGCACGTTTAGGGTTGTTCAGCTCCTCAAATACTCTCCAAATAGCAGTTGTCGCCCTTTGAGTTGTCTTCTTGCTGTTCTTGCCATGTTTTTAGCTATATTTCGCCTAGTTCTTACTCTTGAAACGAGTGAAATGTCCGCCATTTTTGATTTCACAACCAAAACAACTCAACCTCGTACCTAGGTCTTCTCGGTTAACGGTGCATTAACCTGCAAGAAAGCTGCACTTTTGACGTCATCGGTTCATTACCGGTAAACGCAAAAATCTTCCAAATTTGGGCGTCAGTAGCTGGTTATGGTGAATTGTGCGTGTATAGAGTGTTTTCACATGACGTCACGGCGGCCATATTGGTGTCCCAAAACAATGAAACGGCGGCCATGTTTGTCTCCCAAACCACTCCTGTGTGAGTTGAACTCTTTTCTTATGTAAACGCTCTCTTTTGTTCCAATAAATTTGCGTAGATGCTGACCGCGTGAGTGAAAACACTCATACCTGAATTAGCAAAAAAAATCAACTCATTCTACTACTTGGCAATTTAAAAGAATAAAACTCATTCAAAGACGGTTAAAAGCCTTTATCTGTGGCCGGGCAGTAAGTTAATGGTCCCTAGAAGCATTCCAACGACACCAAATTTCAAATGACGCAAATTTTGGAACATTCAGTACAAACAATCAAACAAAAATATGGAGGGGGAGGGGGGCAAGATAATAATTCTGTCTACATCCACTTACATACACAAATCCCTAACCACAAAACAAGCAAAAAACCAAACGACATAAGCAAGCAACACAGTAAACCATCTATCATTGCAACCCTACGAATAACTGCATAGTGGGGTAAATAATGGACGTTTCCACCCGGCTCTTCCAATGCGGACACTTTCTCGATCACCCCTGCGCTCACCTCTTCCTTTATAATCGAATCGTATTCGTTCAAAACTTCTGGTTCTCTCTGTAGTCTCTTCAACTGATCTTTCATGCGCGGCACGCTGTTTGCAAAGGTTCATGCCCTAGTTTCTATGGCAGCTTGACTGAGTACCTCCCCTCCAAAAATTCTGTTTCGTTCTCGAACGATTCATGCTAGCTTCATGGTCTAAACTAGCTTTTTTCTAGACCTACCCTGTCTTGCGATATGATGTTTACTGACACTTCCTGGCCACTCGTTTCGCTAAATTCATATCGCCTTTTTAGGGGACCCGATAACACCCATCCCAGTTCAGTTTCTATCGCGACGGGCTCCTCCGACAACCCCCGTACCGTTCGAAATTCCCACAAGTACAGTCAAATCTGTATTAAGTGTTATTGTCAGAGAAAACCGGGCAGGAGCAAAAGATCGAGGTCGGCGTTCGACCTTCACCTTTTAACCATATAAAAGCCACCTGAAAAGATTATCAACGGTGGTATTTTCAGAAGTTTGGGGGTTTTTTGTTTGACGATAAAAATTTTCTTCAAATCAGGGCCTTCCTTGCCATGAAATATCTTGATTTTCGGCCAACTTTTGTCGAACTAATATGAATTAACACCAAGCGAAAAAAAATTGCCCTTCTCTTTTTGAAATCTTTAGCCTATAATAAATCGATTGAAATATAATTTCCAATATTTGCCCCAGTTTCATGTTTTTCATGTCGCACTTAATATTACCGCCAAGTCGCTAATTAACCAGACCCAGTTTTCTGCCTTTTTTACACTGTTTTTTCTCAAAAGTGCGCGGTTTATTTTTAAAGAAAGTTACTTTTCTTGACAGCCTATTAAACCTTTACTAAAATACAGGAAACGTAAAAATGGTATCTCTCAGTAACTCGGAATTACTGACTTGGAAAGTTCCACCGAAATAGCGTGAAGCAAAAAGTTTCCCGCCAAATTTTCAGCAACGAATTTTTTTCCATCATCTTCTCTCAGCGTTGAGCTCACATCCCCAGCAAGGCCTTCAAGAAGGAGATTAATAGGTTTAATCTCTTTCACTTGTTAGTGGCTATGAGATTTTAATCTTGATAAAGTAGATGCGTTTAATTCAATAAAATCAGATTTCAACTGATGATATAAATTGACCCAACTTTCCCGCCAAATACTTTGTTGTGTCACGCTACATCGAACACCAGTGAATTTATCCGACGTTACTTTGTCCATCTTTGCTGAACAGTGCAGTTAGTAAAATTATAAGAAGAAAGATGTAAAATTGTGTTTAATTACTGAATGTCTATGGAAAAAACTGTTGTTTACATAATACCGCGATAAGATCAGTGTGTTTTCAGCTGCATTTAGGATTGATTTATTTAGTCACGTAAGCCTTCCGACGAAAAAGTGTCTGCTTTACTGGATAACGGTCAGGTTAAGTCTGTAACCATGAATTGTTCGTTTTCAACGGAAGAATCTTCGTGTTCTGAGAGTGGAGTTGGATCCGCTATTCTCCCGCTGTTGGCGTGCAAACGAGATATGACCTCGCACCTCGTAAATCTTGGAATTAGTGGAAAGCGTGGTCGAGGAGAGGCAGAAGTCAGCGAATCGGAACTGATTCTAAACCGGGCGGGACGTATTGGTATATTAAGAGAGGATGAAAAAGAGGCTTTAACCATTTGCCCAAAACATAGAAAACACTTAACTACCGACTGGCCTGGCCGTAAGAATTGCATTTGCTGTTACCCGGCTCATCAAGGGTTGAAAAAACGACTTAGTCTTCCTAGGCGTGTTAATGCAAAAATATCAGCAGAAATATTTGTTGAGTTCAAGGAGATTGTTCCTATCGGGTCAGGTGAGTGGAGACTTCTCTTTATACATTTAGTTAATTCTCGCGTACTCACTTGCTGTTTAGGTTATGGAACGTCTGATTCGTGCGGTTCATTGGACTGTTCATTCATGTGCAAGCAATTTAGTTTTTAGAGGCATGTAATATTGAGCCAAAGTAAACAGCATAAAACCATGGAATGGTGATTCACTATATTACACGAGTTACAAAACATATATGCCAATGGAATAAAAAACGCCAATAGAATAAAGCGAAACTGATAACGTTCACGCTTATCAAAAACCAGTCTTATCTAAAAGTTATTTAAAGTTGCTATTTGCGCTTGCCATATAGGGAGTCTGCGAATTATGCCTCATATAAAAATTGGACTGGTCAGAGTATTATCATTAATATAGAGTGTTTTCACTCACGTGGCCAGCATCTATGCAAATTTATTGGAACAAAAGAGAGCGTTTACATAAGAAAAGATTTCAACTCCCATAGGACTAGTTTGGGACACCAACATGGCCGCCGTTTCATTGTTTTGGGACACCAATATGGCCGCCGTGACGTCATGTGAAAACACTCTATATAAAACTCTTCACACAAACCTTTCAGTAAACATGTATTAAACATGTTAATTTAAAAATTAAAACAAAAAATACTGTTGGCATAGCAAAAATAATTGTAATCTTCTTGCATTGTTCATTTCCACTGAAGTGTCTGGAAGGGAGGGGTACGGGTGTGGCACTTTGAAATGAGTAGGCTGCGATTCTAATTGTTTTCTGTTGTTGATTACTCTTGATAGCAATCTGCACAAGTTGTAGGCTGGAACACTATAAAAAGCGCGAGAAAAGTGATTTTGGATGAAAGCATGGAACAGGTCAGCTTAATAGCATTGTATAAAGTCCAGTCCTGAACGAAAGCGAGGGTTGACTTACTAATAACTTGAGTTTACTAAAAGTTTACATTATATAGTTGGAACTGCCGATGAAATTAAAATTGGGAAAAAAATGTGATATTTGCAATGCTAAAAACACGTGAACGAAGGGATTTGAACCAAGCATTCCCCGAAGACCGGTCTGAGTCCCTAAATTCTAACCCAAAGGGGAATAGCCAAGTCCATGTTCGTATAACGTTTGTTTTGACGAGAAATCCTCGTCAAAAATTTGACATTACGGGATTCGAACTCACGATGACCCCATCTTGAAGATGCGGTGGTCTTACCAACTGAAGCCACTGAAATATTTTCTCCTATTATGGGCTGCATATTTTATGCTATAGTTTACATTATTTAGTTTTCTGAGGAATAATAGACCATTTCCGAGTTGCCTTGGGCCTCTGTATCAAAACGAGCTTAAGTGCTCAGCCTTTAAGTGTCATTGTCAGAGAAAACCGGGCAGGAGCAAAAGTTCGAGGTCGGCGTTTGACCTCCACCTTTTTACCATAGAAAAGCCACCTGAGAAGATTATCAACGGTAGTATTTTCAGAAGTTGGAGGGTTTTTTATTTCAAGATAAAATTCTTTCCTAGAATCAGGGCCCTCCACGGGCATAAAATAGGTTGATTTTCGGCCAACTTTTGTTGAACCTGTATGAAAGAACGTTAAGTGAGAAAATCTTGCCATAGGTTTTTTCACACCTCCAACCCACAATAAACTGATTGAAGTCTAACAATCTCTCTTGTGCTGAACTATATGTTTTCAATGTAGCACTTAATATTAACACCTAATTGATAACGAATGAGAGCCAAATTTTTGCCATTTTCGCGCTGCTGTTTGTCAAACGCGTGTAGTTTATTTTTAAAGAAAATTATTGTATCAATAGTCTGTTGTACCTTTATTAAAATACAGCAAACTTAAAATTGGTATCTCTAAGTAAATCGCTAAGGCCGACGTCCAAAGTTATACGAAAATGCCATTCAGCAAAAACTTTTCCCGCCAAATTTTCAGAGAATAAATAATATATAAAAATATTTTTCTGGACGATAAGTCGAAAATTTACTAAACAGTGTTCAACAAAGGTAATCAGGTTCTTTAGGTACCCGCGGACGAGTATTTACTTCAAAACATCGACATAGGTAAGCTTTTAAGCACTTGAAACATGAAACACCCCTTCTACAAAACTGATTTTTTTCCGCGCTAAAAATAATTTATATGGCACGCTGCAGTGAATCCCTGTAGATTTATTCTCCGCAGAGTTCGAACTTCACAAGCATAAGAAAAACCATTCAAAGCTAATAATAAGAGGGTGATCTGAAAAACTGTGTCAATTCAGTAAGAGAAAAATATAAACATATCAGACTAGCCGTCTTGTTTACATCTGTAGTGGTGCCAACTGTTATGAACTATTTTTAATGAGTGCTTTTTGCACTTTTGCCTCATAATATATGTAATGCCCAAATGTAAGTCTTTAAGCTCTATCAAACACAGAGCTTTCACACTTAAAATTAACTATCGTTAAATTCTTCTGTTTTTTTTTTCCGAAGAAGAAAATCAGTCAGTGTCCATTGTTAAAGCGCAACAAAATTTCGCTACGGACTAGCCTAGCAGTAAAAGTGACGTTGTTAATAATAGCTGACACATCAAGAAAAGGTAGTTCCTATTGTTACAAGTGAGTTCACCCAATATCTTTAGTTAAACTTTCCAAGGCCACGTGCTTTGTAGAAGGTTTTTCGCATATTTCGTTCTCAACGGTACCTCTAATAAGTCCTTGATACTAGCTAATCAGACACCGTTAACAACAAATGGAATCGGGATTGTTTTCCGATTGGAAGCAAACTGCATGCAAAAAAAAAAAAAAAATGCTTTCTACTGTCTGGTTGAAATCACATTTTAACTCTGAAAATACGAAAGTAAATTGTAAATAAGGTGCAACTCAGTGTTTGTTCTGACTGTGAACAAAGTATTTACTGCGTAGGGCTATTTCAAAAGACAACACAGGTCTCCATCGCAGGCTGCACCATAATCCGTACTATTTAAGAATATATTGCAGAAAATCCAGAGAGCGATTCGTAGATTTAACGATGGCTTGCGCGTTAACGCTCATTTTCCTCACGCGTGAAACAGGTGCAACATTTAGCGTATGAATTTAAGGGTTCGATGAATGATTTCTTTCTCGCTAGTGAACCAGAGACCTCTAATTGAAGACTTTCGCACATTTCTCTCAGCTCAGCTACTTTCAGTATGTTGAGTTTCTTCGCTTTTGAAAGTTCGCACAAGTTCTTCTTTCGGACAACAATAGGATGCTGAGGTGCAGTCACTTGAAGGTTTATTGCTATACGTAGATTCTCAAGCACAATTTCATTTTCTAGCGCTTCTAAATCCGGGTCCTCCTCGGTAAATTCCTGGCTCGTAGCATATTCACTCTTATCTTTTTCCATTTGTGTCTGTCGCTGGACAGCTGATAGCCTTGAGAAAAAACTACTTATCTGCTGTGCTGTTCTCCATTCCTGTGGGGTGAACAGCAAATGCCCAGCATCGTCCTTAACGATTTTCATTTCCCGAGCGACCTGAACCGGATCTGCCTTTTGCCCAGTTCTACAGCCTGTGTCAACCTTCTGAACCAAATACGCTTTTACATGAGCCTCCATTCTCGACGGCTTCTTCACCGTTTTGAGTGCCCATCCCATTGGCTGTTGATATGTTTTGCTCAAAGAGGGATATGAAAAGTCTAGTTCTTCTGCGGAGTAAGTTCCAGTTTCATGAACGCCGGCTACATTAACGCCGGTAAGCCTCTCGGCCCACTTTTTTCTGATGCTATCATACAGGGACTCCGATTCTAACTCTCTTACGTGTTTTCCTGAATCCATGTGTTGTTCAACCTCTTCGAGTGTTTTAAAACTGAGAACACATCCAGTTTCCGTGCAGGGGAAAATTTCGGTGGGAGGTCGAGTGTTCTCTGCAATAGTACCTCGTTCTTTCATTCTGGCACCAAAAGGTTGAATTACCTTCAGTCCAGTGTCCCCTTGCCTTTCGACAATTGCTTTGTCATACGGAATGAAACAACCTGGACCAACTTTGTAAGCTTTCCAAGCACGGAGTCCCCTTTCCTCAAATAAGAAGTTGTTCAGAAGGCTGATTCCAGCGATTTTGTTTTCCACACCAACCGACTTTGTGGTATCAACTTGTACAACAGCTACTCTACAGCCTTTGAGGCCACCGTGGGATTCTAAAGCCTCTTTCATATTTTCCGCAGTTATCACGTCATGCTTCTCATTCACCCATCTCTTGATGTGAGCTTTCATGGGGGCAGTTTTCCTGTCGCAAATATCTTTTCCGGCTTGGGGGTCGGAAAAGTCGTAGCGTAATGGTATTACACCAGATCTTGTCCCGATGTACGGAAGGCTGAGGATTAAGGGCCCACTGTGATAACAACCAGCGTTGTCGGATCTTAAAAAAGCTTTGTTAATTGAAGGGTACTCAACCTTGATGGTGTTGAGTAGATGCTCAATGACTGACATAACCGCAAAGCTGTTTTGCTTGCAAGTGTTGAAGAGATGCACAAAGCATTCAACTTCACATTTGCCCTCCTCTTGTGAGCGTGTTATGACAGCACTAATATGCCAGCTCCTACCCCGTTTGCCAAAGAACTCAGACATCTGCTCCCTGTAGTGCTGCGGCAGATATTTCATCGCCCAGTCCATGATAATCAGGCATGTTTCTTCGTCGAGCTGAGTAAGAGCGTTCTGTTTTGCTTCTTCCTGGTTAACAGAACGCAGTAAATGTGCTTTCCAGGCTTGGACTGCTCGAGAGCACTCCTTATTCTCGAAGTTTATTCTTGCCCTCGTTTCGTCGCTGATGACTTGGTCATCGATCTTCTTTAATATGTCGCGAAAATTCGAATCAAGGGAGTCACATCTATCACAGTGAATGTCATGGGAGTGTGGACATTCTTCACAGAAGTCAGGATTCTCCGGGTCGCTTAAGGCATGTGCGGTACAATGGTCGCTGTTGTTTTCGTTTCTACCCACGTGCGTTTTATAGTCCGTCTTCAAATATCTTTTTGCTTCTTTCAAATCTCGTCGGATTGTTTCAGCCCAATGCCCCTCCGCCCCGTTTTCCACTAAAGTGTCGATAATTCCGCGCAGGTTTTCAAATGCTTCAGTCCCTTCTGCTGTGATGTTATCAAGCCCGTGAAGGGACCTCTGCATTGACGCTGAGCAAATTTCGAGCATTCTAAACAGAGAACGTGTGCTTGCTGGCTCAAACTGCTGCTCTCTGCAGTAGCTTGTGTACTGTTCGATAATTCTAGACGGAATCAAGGTCCGCACAACAGCCGGAATGATAATGCGTTCACCAGAGTCAAGTTTAAGAGTTTTTGTTCCAAATGCAACATCTTGATGCAGCTGTGGTTGTGAAATATAGCTTATGAAATGATCAACTTTTCCCTGATCAATTCTTTTTCGGAAGATTGTTTGTTCGGGAACAACTTGTCCTTTTCCCGCCTCAGTGGCATGCTGACGAGCCTGGTCAATTCTCCACTTAGTTATACCAGGGATTAATGTTTGCAATTCTCTTCGGCTAAAGTCATTTGCGAAAAGAGATAGGATCTGGCGTTTAGTTTGCCACGACTCCGCTTGATCATAGGCTTTGATTAAGACATCAATGAGCCCAGTGTTTGTGTCGAAATGCTTTCTTTTGGATGAGCTACTCTCATCCCTCTCGATTATGTCTGAATCATTTTGGATACATTTCCAAAGGTCTTTTTCTTGCCCAGGACTAATGACTGACAGCGTAGCTGCAACAGCTTCCCTGGCCTTGCGAATATAGTACTTTTGCTGGGTAGATGAAATATCGTCCCATGAGGCATTTAAAGTAGAAAGGATGGGACTGAAGCGTCCACTTGTCAGGTTTCCCAGGGCATCGTTAAGTGCCTGTCGTCTCTCATTTTGGATTTCCTTCTCGTCGCACCAAATGCTTACTTCTTCCTCAGGAACACTGATTTGAGAGGCCTGCGACAACAGAGTCTCGTCTGCGTGTTCGTCAAGTGGCTGAACATCTTCACTCATGGTTAATTCTACCTCCTCATTTCCTCCTGGAGTTGTCACAAAGCTTTGCCCTGAAGAAGACTGAACACCGGCTTCCTGTAAAAATACATAGATGATAAATAACTATCACCAGCCAAGCATTGGTCCAATAGTCGAATTCACTGACACGAATTGGCAATCTTCGCCCTTATTATACTGCATTTATACGTAGTTACATTGAAAGCACTTCTTCTCCTATTCTGAAGTTTCATTATTGGTCAGTTCTTAGATCACAGCAAACTAATTGATGAAATCTGACTAGCCGGGTAGTGGATTAATGAATCCTAACCGTCAGAAGCCTGGGACCAGGCTCCGCAGTGGGGGAAAAAACGAAACAACAGATCAGCAAGGGCGAAAATAAATCGGCGAATGAAGTGAGCCAAGCGGTAGTCTGGGAAGGGGAAAGGGTGGCGCCCTGTTTCCCCTCGTTTTTTTTTACCTTTTTTTGCCACTGCGGAGCTTAGTCCCAGACTATAACGTTATTTATTGTATAGACACGAGTGTTTTACTGGAAAATATACCACTCGTAAAATTCATAAAAACTACATCCGGGACCCGAGTGGTTTATTTTCCATAATCTCACACGTGAGTTTATCGATGACGTAATTTCGGTCATTTCCCTCTATTACTTTATCGATGTCTTTTTGTCTATATAATAAAAAGAACATCACACGGCGGCTTGAAGATATGAATTTTATTTTCGAGTGGCAAAACAATATTTTACTCACTCGCTGCGCTCGTTCGTAAAATATTGTTTTGCCACTCGAAAATAAAATTCATATCTTCGCGCCACCGTGTAATATCCTCTATTTATTTTTCACATCTTAACTCATGTAAACGAACTCATGTTCTTCACAAACTAAAGTCCTTACTACATAAACGCCTCTTAATTAAATAGGCTGCCACCGAGTTCCAAAAACGCTCACTTTCAAAATGAGGCCAAGTGCACAACCTCTCTTGTGAAAATGATTTTTATTTGCATGAGCATGAGAATGAACAATTATTTCCATGTTAAAGGCTGAGCACTTAAGCTCGTTTTGATACAGAGGCCCGAGGCAACTCGGAAATGGTCTATTATTCCTCAGAAAATAAATAATGTAAACTATAGCATAAAATATGCAGCCCATAATAGGAGAAAATATTTCAGTGGCTTCAGCTGGTAAGACCACCGCATCTTCAAGATGGGGTCATCGTGAGTTCGAATCCCGTAATGTCAAATTTTTGACGAGGATTTCTCGTCAAAACAAACGTTATACGAACATGGACTTGGCTATTCCCCTTTGGGTTAGAATTTAGGGACTCAGACCGGTCTTCGGGGAATGCTTGGTTCAAATCCCTTCGTTCACGTGTTTTTAGCATTGCAAATATCACATTTTTTTCCCAATTTTAATTTCATCGGCAGTTCCAACTATATAATGTAAACTTTTAGTAAACTCAAGTTATTAGTAAGTCAACCCTCGCTTTCGTTCAGGACTGGACTTTATACAATGCTATTAAGCTGACCTGTTCCATGCTTTCATCCAAATGTACATCAAAATCACTTTTCTCGCGCTTTTTATAGTGTTCCAGCCTACAACTTGTGCAGATTGCTATCAAGAGTAATCAACAACAGAAAACAATTAGAATCGCAGCCTACTCATTTCAAAGTGCCACACCCGTACCCCTCCCTCCCAGCCACTTCAGTGGAAATGAACAATGCAAGAAGATTACAATTATTTTTGCTATGCCAACAGTATTTTTTGTTTTAATTTTTAAATTAACATGTTTAATACATGTTTACTGAAAGGTTTGTGTGAAGAGTTTTATATAGAGTGTTTTCACATGACGTCACGGCGGCCATATTGGTGTCCCAAAACAATGAAACGGCGGCCATGTTGGTGTCCCAAACTAGTCCTATGGGAGTTGAAATCTTTTCTTATGTAAACGCTCTCTTTTGTTCCAATAAATTTGCATAGATGCTGGCCACGTGAGTGAAAACACTCTATATTAATGATAATACTCTGACCAGTCCAATTTTTATATGAGGCATAATTCGCAGACTCCCTATATGGCAAGCGCAAATAGCAACTTTAAATAACTTTTAGATAAGACTGGTTTTTGATAAGCGTGAACGTTATCAATTTCGCTTTATTCTATTGGCGTTTTTTATTCCATTGGCATATATGTTTTGTAACTCGTGTAATATAGTGAATCGCCATTCCATGGTTTTATGCTGTTTACTTTGGCTCAATATTACATGCCTCTAAAAACTAAATTGCTTGCACATGAATGAACAGTCCAATGAACCGCACGAATCAGACGTTCCATAACCTAAACAGCAAGTGAGTACGCGAGAATTAACTAAATGTATAAAGAGAAGTCTCCACTCACCTGACCCGATAGGAACAATCTCCTTGAACTCAACAAATATTTCTGCTGATATTTTTGCATTAACACGCCTAGGAAGACTAAGTCGGTTTTTCAACCCTTGATGAGCCGGGTAACAGCAAATGCAATTCTTACGGCCAGGCCAGTCGGTAGTTAAGTGTTTTCTATGTTTTGGGCAAATGGTTAAAGCCTCTTTTTCATCCTCTCTTAATATACCAATACGTCCCGCCCGGTTTAGAATCAGTTCCGATTCGCTGACTTCTGCCTCTCCTCGACCACGCTTTCCACTAATTCCAAGATTTACGAGGTGCGAGGTCATATCTCGTTTGCACGCCAACAGCGGGAGAATAGCGGATCCAACTCCACTCTCAGAACACGAAGATTCTTCCGTTGAAAACGAACAATTCATGGTTACAGACTTAAGCTGACCGTTATCCAGTAAAGCAGACACTTTTTCGTCGGAAGGCTTACGTGACTAAATAAATCAATCCTAAATGCAGCTGAAAACACACTGATCTTATCGCGGTATTATGTAAACAACAGTTTTTTCCATAGACATCAGTAATTAAACACAATTTTACATCTTTCTTCTTATAATTTTACTAACTGCACTGTTCAGCAAAGATGGACAAAGTAACGTCGGATAAATTCACAGGTGTTCGATGTAGCGTGACACAACAAAGTATTTGGCGGGAAAGTTGGGTCAATTTATATCATCAGTTGAAATCTGATTTTATTGAATTAAACGCATCTACTTTATCAAGATTAAAATCTCATACCCACTAACAAGTGAAAGAGATTAAACCTAATCTCCTTCTTGAAGGCCTTGCTGGGGATGTGAGCTCAATGCTGGGAGAAGATGATGGAAAAAAATTCGTTGCTGAAAATTTGGCGGGAAACTTTTTGCTTCACGCTATTTCGGTGGAACTTTCCAAGTCAGTAATTCCGAGTTACTGAGAGATACCATTTTTACGTTTCCTGTATTTTAGTAAAGGTTTAATAGGCTGTCAAGAAAAGTAACTTTCTTTAAAAATAAACCGCGCACTTTTGAGAAAAAACAGTGTAAAAAAGGCAGAAAACTGGGTCTGGTTAATTAGCGACTTGGCGGTAATATTAAGTGCGACATGAAAAACATGAAACTGGGGCAAATATTGGAAATTATATTTCAATCGATTTATTATAGGCTAAAGATTTCAAAAAGAGAAGGGCAATTTTTTTTCGCTTGGTGTTAATTCATATTAGTTCGACAAAAGTTGGCCGAAAATCAAGATATTTCATGGCAAGGAAGGCCCTGATTTGAAGAAAATTTTTATCGTCAAACAAAAAACCCCCAAACTTCTGAAAATACCACCGTTGATAATCTTTTCAGGTGGCTTTTATATGGTTAAAAGGTGAAGGTCAAACGCCGACCTCGATCTTTTGCTCCTGCCCGGTTTTCTCTGACAATAACACTTAAGCGGCACTGTTTTAAGCGGTCACTCTCCTCGATCACCTGTCAAAGTCCCAGAAATCGCTTCCCTTATTTACTGTAAACTTGACCTCCATTAAACGGTCACCTCTATTAAACGGACGCGGTCACCCTTTCACTGAGTAAGCAGTAGTATAGCAGCTGCTCGTAAGGTCTCTCGTAATTGGTCGCGGGAAACAATGACATGTCATTCTTTCAATTGTTTTAGTATTGTTTGGGGTCAGGGAAACGCACCATTGGTGACTTCTCTTCCGAGCTACATGACCCTTTCTAAGGTCCCAAACTGCTGGTTTTATTGTTTTCACCTGTGTTCAACGGTCACTGTGTTTACAAAAAATAAATTCTGGGCGTCAAGAACAGCAAAGTTAAACTCACAAGTGCAACTTGTTTCCACAAATGTCTCGAAATCAACTGTCTGAACATGTACAGTGACGTTCGGTTATTTTTAACCGTAGTGTCAACATTGAACATCAAATTGATCTTTAACTAGCTTCTCTTTTAACCAATTGCAGAAAATTGTCCCCTTCAAAATGATATTCGCAGGGCACTTCTAAACCATAATCAGCTCCTCTGTTTGTGTTTTTAATTTAAAGATACAAAAGATAATCAAGTATCAAACAAAACGCCATTCCCACTAACCCTGATGTTGAATTTTACGATACCTGTAAAAGGTTTGACTGTAGTCCGCTCCGATAAGCAGGTCGATTTCGAGCTCTTCCTGAGATTGACAGACGTCAAAAAAACCGAAGGTCAAGCAAGTGCGGGAAATCATTTTTGACTACTTCAACATACTCGTTGCTTATGCATGAGATTTCCGGCACACAATAAGCTTCGAGCGCACCGCCAACAAAGAGGCATTATGTTAAAACGTACGACTTCTCGCAACCATGATTCTTTGCCTTTCTGACCAAAAGTACTGATCGTGTTCCATTCCTTTCTTTCTACGAGTAACTCGTATTTTAGAGCCGCTTTAGCGTTCACAAAAGATCTATGACTTCCAGAGTCAAACATAACTCTAACCCTCCCTTGCGTCTTCCTCTTAATCAATGCTTGGGCTGTCTAGAGGGCTATCCTACATTCAGTACCCACAAGTTGGGCGCTGACATTTTTTCTGGGCCGATCGCTATTACCTTCCGTTGGTCTATCTTGATTCCCCCCCGAGGCCTGTTACGGTTTGGCCCCACACAAACAAGAACTATGTTGTCCCTTACATAAATTCCATTTTATTGTTACGCTACAGTCTCGGCTGCGATGGCCCTTTTCGATACAATTAAAACATCTACCGAATATTTAAGTAAAAGTATCTTACGTTTCTTTATGTCTTGCACCTTTTTGCAATCCTCTGGGAGGTGGCCTCAAAGGGAAAATGCACATCTCTGTTCCCCTCCTTTGTTATTGAATAACGTACTCGCTGTCTGGGGTCCCTTTCTGCGGTCATTCGATCCACCTCGTTGCGCAGTTAAATTATGATCTTCCCGCAGTTCAACCTCCGTCAACAGAGAATCCAGAAAGTCCTTGAGGGTCCACTCTACGGGTGATTAATAAGCGTATTGAATCCGGAATCCTTTCCAGCAGCATAGGGACGACTATCTCGGAGTAAGTACGCTCGTCGATGATCAACGCTTGAAGGGCTCTGTACTTTGTCTCCACGAAATCATAGAGGCCGCGCAATCTCGCCGTATCGCTTTCATTGAACACAGGTCTTGTATTCAACAGTTCGTTTACCAAAGTTCTTTGGATTGCGGTCTATTTTTCTGAAACGTTTTTTTAACAGCTCAACCGCTGCCAATTCGTGGACGTTAAGGTAAATCTAGCAGCAAGCCTCTAAGATATGAAAATTTATCCACGTTTGAAAGGCTGTCGTTTGAATGCATCGCACTTTCAAAGGAAACCCAGGACTCCTGTCACTCTTCCAGCTTTCCACTAAACTTTCGTACCTCCAGTTTTGGAATTTTAACCCTGACGGTCTTGGAGTTCGCCGAGCTCGAAGTCACTCCGTTTTCGACGACGTTCTGCTTTGAAGGACTAGAAGGAGACCAACTCATATTTTCTCAAGCATGTTAAGGCATGGCTTGAGGCTAATTTGCATAAAATCTAATAATGATCATAACTTTGTCAAAATTTATCAGAACCTTCCAAAATTTGGCAACCTCGGAAAAATCGGTAACCTTAATTTTTCTGTAACGTAAGAAATCAGATATCTGTGTCACGTGACCACTTATGGTCGAGTCCAGGAAAGAAAAAGAAAACTAAAAATGGGGTGGCGAGGTGCCCCAGAGTATATATTAAATACAGTATTTATGTTATTGTATCATCATTCCTCGCTTTAATCTGGCCGGAATGGTTGACTCAGGTTTTTATTTTATTAATAATTAAGCAAAATAGGTCACGTGACACTTTTCCCCTGTTAATATCTTTTTAAGAAATTAAAACTTCTCTCCGTTCCGGCCACGGAAAAAATTCGCACGGTAAAACAAACATTTACACAAGGTTCAAACGTAGTTATAATCAACCATCTACCCCATTTTGAATTTCTTTTTGAATATCATTATGACATCACCTTTCACGTGACTACATCACTTCAACCCCAATTAATTCAACGCCTCGAAAGAAAGTTTCTGGAAAGTTTTTTTGCAACTTTTAGAATTAAAATGCATGGCCGTAGAATAAAAACGGCTTTATCTTGGCGGGGGGTCGAGACCAAAAATTGAGCTATGCCTTAACATGCTTGAGTTGACTCTCGCTCAATCCAGGCTGCAGCACAACAGTTCGTTTTTCGTCGATAGTTGCAAGTCTTTGAAGTACGTCAGCCTTCAATCTGGCAGCTCTGTCTATCTCGGCCGTGATGTTTTCTTCGGTTGATTTTTCATCGGATATGAGTTTTGCATAAATTTCCTCGTCAAGAGGCAAGATCTTGTCAAGCTGTTCTTTTAGGACTGTATGCCACTTAGCAAGTTCAACTTTCTTCTCAGCTTCATAATTATTTCGGCGGGGCCCCAAATAGAGTAATGCAAACTTGTTTATTTTATCACAAATGTGCAATAATGGGAAGTTATGAAATATTTCATTTTTTTAACTGCGGTTATAGATGAAAGTGAAAGAATGATCATCATTCTTTCACTTTCAAATGTGCAATAGGCACGCAATATGTGCTAAGGTAAACAGGGGAAGTAAACAAACGAAGACATATTCTCCTTGATCGTTTTCGTAAAGTAGACCAAAATCCATAAAACATACCTTCGAAATTATGTAAGTGCAAATCATGCAAAATGTAGTTTTTTTTTTTTTAAATCCTCAACACTCTCTGGCCGAATCATAAAAAAAAAACTTTTCTACCATGTTGACACATGCAGAGTTTAAAAATAGAATACGTTCCCACGAAAAACCTCAAAACTTAGACAAAACGTGATCAAAACATGTTCGTACGGCGCCAAACATATGTAAATAATGTTGCCAATTTCACAACAAAGATTAACCGATAATGTTTCATTGGCCAAAACTGACAGATTGAAATGTGAAACGACGCGCAGAATGGAAAAATTTGAAAGCAGCAAGAAGAAGCAGTTTGGATAAAATGTTGAAGTATGTTGTCGAGGGTTAAACTTACAAATGCACACACTGTTCGCGGTAGGCCCACACTAAAATAACACCGAGTGTTTTCATAATGGGCTGGTCCGCGAACTCAAAGAAAAATCAAGGAAATTGTCAAGACATTCAAAGACCACATGCATGGACCTCATAGACGCAATGACAATCGGAATATCACTAAAGAGTGTACGTGAAAAATAGAGTTTGAACAGGAGCATGTGTATCAGGTTTGAGAGTCGCAAGATTTGTGTAGCTGGTAATTAGTGTGACAATAATGATTTTGATTTTCACAATGCGGAACACAAGGAGTTGCCTTTGATAAAAATCTCTTCCGATGAAGGAAGCTGAGACTGAGAAGATTGTCAACAATTGAAACCAAAAGGGACTCAGGCTTGTTTGGGAACTACTGATAGCGGTAATAATTCTTCTTATTCGGTCAGTTTTGTTTAGCAGAGTGACTGTTAATATACATGTGCCTTGTATTTTTCATGTGTATATTGTGATGCGGTAAGGTACGGTAATGTGCCGGGCTTCGGGATTTTGCATTATCAGCAAGTTTTTTGTTTAGAGTGTTTTGATTCCAGTGAGGTGACGACAAGAAAAGGTAATGAGTAAATTGTACGGGAGGAAAATTGTTTTGTGGAGGAAATAAAAGAAGTTGAATTGAGATCTCGTCGTGGGAAATTTGTTTATAACAAAACTTACAATTTTCACGACGCGGTCGTGCACCTAGCGGACTACCGATGAAGAAATTAAAATCTTTCTTAAAGAAAACACGGATAGTGAGACTTTCTCTTTTGTAAAAGGTTTGAACCCAGGAGTCATTTCAAAAGTAGGTTGAGTTTGATCGTCCGGGTGAACGTAGTCCTGAATAGGACTGTTGTTGTTGACAGTGACTGACGTTTCGACAACCTGTGCGGTAGTCATCTTCAGGGTCAAAGTGAGTTGTACACGTCAGTAGATGGTGTTATATACTCTGGTTATTGATCTGATTGGTCAGTAAAGTCAAGATGTTATTGGTCGTCTGTCAGTGAAGCCGCGGTGTTATTGGCTATGAAGACTCGTAATCAGTAATTGGTGCATTTCGATCCGTCTATTGTATGGAAGGGAATTCCGAAAAATACACCATTGTCATCTAAAATTCATTGTTACTTTAAAAATAGAAATAGTTTATACTTAAACCGCTACAGTTCTAAGTAAGTGGGAAGGTTTATCTGTCGTCTAAGCAAAAAAGAAGAGGCTATTTAGATGGGGTGAGGTATCAAAATAGGGTTTCAAGTAAGTATTTGTCCCTCTGATTCACCGGGTTTATTTTGGCCAATTTAAGCTTTCAACTGATGTCGAGAAAAATCCAGAACCTTCATTTTATGTCGACGCTACAAAAACGATTCATGCTCCGTACTGTCAAGGAACGTTGTAGTATTGGGGGGAAATGCGGAACGACAATGTGTTGCAATGCGTTTGTACGCTTTAATTTACAGTACTATTAATAAAGAAGGATTGCTTCAGTCGATGATATGATTGAAATAATGATTGTTGGTTATCAATGATATTCTAGTCTGTCATAGCTTGCAAGACAATCTATTGCTCTTTTACACGTGACGTTACGGCGGCCATGTTGGTGGTCAAGAACCAAAAGCATATTTCTCCTCTGGGAACAAGAGGAACCAAACTCTATTTTCACGTACATTTTTCGCGCAAAATTTCTATTGTATTGACCCCCAATATGACCGCCTTGTCACGTGGTTGCAAACCAAGAATAGTTCTAATCTATGTTAATGTTAACAGAATTACCAGAAATTGTTACAGTATTTGGGCGATTTTTCTAGCTTGAATACAGTGAAAGTCACTGGGTAAAGCATTTAAAAAACTCTTGGCTCTGAACTACAACTCATTCATTTTAACTGTGGGAATTATTGGTGCTGATTCTCATGCTAGAGATAGGTATGGTAGCAGTCATAGTCAAGGTACATGTGTATTGTTGGAAATACCATACATGTAGAAATTAGTACAATATTTTCAGAGTCTATATGCGGATACATGTAGGAATGAGGACATATAATGAGCTTATAAGGGTGTACATTTTGTCAACTTTGAAGTTGATCTTTCTACAAGCAGTGTTGAATACTGTAGTATATCAAATGCTAATATGTTAATAGTTTTTACAATGTTCTTGTAAGCAGTGCTGTGCTATAGCAATTTATGCAATGTGTTACTCTGTTATTAATCCATGTGGTTACTGGACTTAAGGAACTTTATCCGCCCTTGCTAGTACTGGGAATACACTGTACAATGTGATGGGGGTGAAAAAGTGAGAGTATCAGTGGAGCTGAGATAAACCTTACTGTTTGCGCTGTAAACATTGGTGTCCTATGTTGGAATTTGGCTGAGAGCAAATCTGTGTTAAAGATGTGCTTTAAAACATTGTCATAAAGTGACAGGATTTTTATCGTGGACTGGAACATACTGTATATGCTGTGTGGTTCAGCAAAGAAGTAGAGTAAAGGAATTACCTTTTACTATGATGAAAGTTAGGTGAAGTAAGACTTGTTAAAAGTTGAAGAAATTTGTAAAAATACATGAAGTAAGTTAAATTGTCAAAGACTACAAGATGAAATACACTTTGTATTATGCTCATGCAAAACTGAAAGCAGTGAAAGGAAAAAGTTTGCGAGGAAACACAGGTATAGTTCATTTCAGTATTGAGATGGAACCTCTTAAAAAGAACATTTAGTTACAAGTAGAAAAGAAAACAGGCAGATTGGGGTATAGATTTTTGCATTGAACAGTACAGTGCACAGTCTTCCTTTGATGGTAAACAGTATGTTTGTAAAACCACGCCCAAATATACGCTACCACAGCGTCTTGTTGTTTAGGCACTCGTCAACGTCAGGAAGGACTCCCGTTGGAAATCCTCGATGGCCTGTTCTAATAGTTTCTTCTTGGGCATTATTTAATCCCGCTATAGATGGAACAGATGTTGCGGGATTCTTATAATCCCGCTCGCTGGTTCAAACAAATGAAGAGGACTCTATCTTTCGATGTAACAACACGATTTAATCCAATCCAAGAATCTAATGCGATGTACAATTCTCACATATTCCAACGGTCGTAACACAACGATCAACGATCAATTAACACATTCCAAAGTATACAGAGGTTCTTTCACCTTATTTAGCCTACGAAAATGCCTGCAGTTACATCCTTTTATATCGTAAATATACTCCGAATTTGTCTAGTGCATTATTGTGAAATCTAATGTCACGAAATCTAACGTTTTTGCGCTAAAAATGTCAATTTCTAATCAATATTTAAGCATCACCTATTTCTTTCCCGACAATCGGCAGTTTCTCTCCACAAAGGTCGGCCGGCGTTCATTTCTACAAACCACCGAGGCATCTTCATGGTGACCGCAATTTTCTACGCCCCATCCGCTGTGCTGACAATTTACAATTGAACTTTCACTACCGGAACAACCCACATCGTCCAGCCAAATCTGACCGCTTCCCTCACCAAAGTGTGCAGAGTCCCGAGAACCAGCAACATAAGGAAATCCCAGTTGGCGACAAACAACGCGAGCATCATTCATATCCCAGTCATCATCACAAACAGTTCCCCACTTGCCATTGTAGAATATCTCCACTCTTCCTTCTCCTTCCCAGCTTCCACCAACCAGTCTTAACTTAGCTAAAAAAGACCAAGCAAATTGGGCAACATATTACTCTGATAAATGTCGTTTTATCCTATTACATTAAACAGAAAATGTAACTATAAACACCTGGAACTGCCATTCATGTCGCCACTCCATAGGTAAGCATCAAAAATTCGGGGTTTTTGAATATGATCAAATAATATTGCCGATCATGGTGGAAGTCTTTTTATTCCAAACATGAAGGAATCGATATGATTCAAGAACATAGCAAAATAGTTTTGATAATTTCATAACTTACTAAAACATAAAACAAAGTTTAAAAAAACTAAAATGTAAAATAAAAATGCTAGTAATTAAAGAAACTGATTTCCAGTTTAGACATCTCTTTGGACGAAGGAAATTAACGTTTATTGAGTGAATCGTGCATATTAATGAGGGCAAAGCAAACTAGCTCTTTTTAGCACGAAAGACAATGCTTTACCTACCCATCTCCCTTTTCCTCCTCCTTCACGATTTTATTAATTTCCATCCTACATTTGTTTATTCCCTCCTCCACAATTTTATTATTTTCCTCCCTCCTCCTCATTTTGATTGTTATCCTTCCTCCTTCTCCTAGGAAACAATAAAAATGAGGAGGAGGAGGAAGAGAGAAAACAATAAAACCGAGGAGAGGAGGAGGGAAATTAATAAAATTGTAGAGGAGGAGGAAAATATAAATGAAAAGGGAGATGGGTAGGTAAAGCATTGTCTTTCTTGCTAAAAAGAGCTAGTTTGCCTCCCCCTCATTAATATGCACGATTTGTCCGTCAAAAATCAGTGAACCGAAACTAGGACAATCACAGCAGCAGAAAACGGGACTTGCATAATTACGTTACGTCTCAGTGATTTTAAGTCACAGACAAGTTTGACTTTACACCTCAGACACTATGAATTAACCAATGAAAGCGTTTCTTATTTTCTAACTAACCAATAGAAAACGAAGACGTTTATCGACCTTAAAGTAACTAGAAAACCTAAACCAACTAAAAATAGCACATGACCTTATCTTTATGAGATTCCTGCGCATTTTATACATGAGATAAAGACAAAAGGCTATGACGTCATTGGTGTTAATTTATTCCAATACAAGATAATGAGATTCCCCGCAAAAAACCGGACTCATCGGTCCCTCCTATCCTACTGTAGTGGTTGCAAATCAGATAAAAAAACTGCTCATTTCTGCGTACACAATTTTTTCTTCTAAAATCACTTTGTTTGAGAAGTGATATCGAGCATTCGACGAAGTGCTTCATTACCAGATGAAACACAACGAAGTCCCTCTAAAATACTTCGCTGCGCGTCGCATTTTCAACTCTCTCACTGTCTCAGTATTTCATCTGGTGATTTTAAAAAATACTGCGTCTCTTGCTTGATATATTACATCTATAACTTTTTTAAGTCAAGTCTGCAAACAGGGGAACGTCTTACACGCCTTGAAAACTGACTATTAACTTACCTGGCTCATCTATGAACAAAATAAAGATCAATCATATGCCAGCCTTAGCTTACATGTAATGAATTTCAAACAACAACATATTAATTTACAAAACATTAACATTAAAAACATTGGCACTTGATGATGAAGGCTTACCTGAACAACTCACTGAGGCATCTTCACTGTGACCGCAATTTTCTACGCCCCATCCGCTGTGCTGACAATTTGCAATTGAACTTTCATAGCCTGAACAACCAACATTGTCCAGCCAAATCTGACCGCTTCCCACACCAAAGAGTGCAGAGCCATAAGCACTATAATCAGCATCATAAAATCCCAGTTGGCGACAAACGACGCGAGCATCATTCATATCCCAGTCATCATCACAAACAGTTCCCCACTTGCCATTGTAGAATATCTCCACTCTTCCTTCTCCTTCCCAGCTTCCACCAACCAGTCTTAACTTAGCTAAAAAAGACCAAGCAAATTGGGCAACATATTACTCTGATAAATGTCGTTTGATCCTATTACATTAAACAGAAAATGTAACTATAAACACCTGGAACTGCCATTCACGTCGCCACTCCATAGGTAAGCATCGAAAATTCGGGGTTTTTGAATATGATCAAATAATATTGCCGATCATGGTGGAAGCCTTTTTATTCTAAACATGAAGGAATCGATATGATTCAAGAACATAGCAAAATAGTTTTGATAATTTCATAACTTACTAAAACATAAAACAAAGTTTAAAAAAATAATGTAAAATAAAGAGGCTATTAATTAAAGAAACTGAGTTCCTTTTAAGATATCTCTTTGGACGAAGGAAATTAACGTTTATTGAGTGAGTAGTATAGGAGGGACCGGTTACTCCGCTTTTTTGTGGGAATCTCATTATCTTGCGGGGGGGGGGGGGGGGGATACATTAACGCCAATGATCTCATAGCCTTTTGTCTTTATCTCATGAAGAAAATGCGCAGGAATCTCATAAAGGTAAGGTCATGTGCTATTTTTTGTTGGTTTGGGTTTTCTAGTTACTTTAAGGTCGATAAACGTCTTCGTTTTCGATTGGTTTGAGATGGGTAGGTAAAGCATTGTCTTTCGTGCAAAAAAGAGCTAGTTTGCCTTGCCCTTATTAATATGCACGATTTGCCCGTCAAAAATCAGTGAACCGAAACTAGGACAATCACAGCAGCAGAAAACGGGACTTGCATAATTACGTTACATCTCAGTGATTTAAAGTCACAGACAAGTTTGACTTTACTCCTCAGACACTATGAATTAACCAATGAAAGCGTTTCTTATTTTCTAACTAACCAATAGAAAACGAAGACGTTTATCGACCTTAAAGTAACTAGAAAACCTAAACCAACTAAAAATAGCACATGACCTTATCTTTATGAGATTCCTGCGCATTTTATACATGAGATAAAGACAAAAGGCTATGACGTCATTGGTGTTAATTTATTCCAATACAAGATAATGAGATTCCCCGCAAAAAACCGGACTCATCGGTCCCTCCTATCCTACTGTAGTGGTTGCAAATCAGATAAAAAAAAAAACTGCTCATTTCTGTGTACACAATTTTTCCTCCTAAAATCACTTTGTTTGAGAAGTAATTATCGAGCATTCGACGCAGTGCTTCATTACCAGATGAAACACCCCGAAGTTCCTCTTATGGGGTGTTTACATGAGAAAACTCGCACCGGCGCGAGTTTCATACCGGGATGACTTTTTGATTTCGTAACACGTTTACATGTTAACTGGGTCATTTCGTATCTCGTTATTTGAAGGTACACTTCATGTTGATAAAATAAACGTGTGATTCAAAATCGCAAACATTACGCATGCGCTACTCGTTTCAGTCTACCGGCCGACCGATTTCCTACTGGAACGGGTGGACGTTTCGCGTTTATGTGATACCTTTGAGAAATCTCGTACCGGAGTGAAATTCTCCCCCCGGTGTGATAACCGGATAAACAAATGTAGACCCATCAGAGGGAACCGGAGTGAACTCGCCCCGGCGCGAAAGTCGCCCCGGTGTCATGTAAACACCCCCTAAAATACTTCGCTGCGCGTTGTATTTTCAACTCTCTCAGTGTCTCAGTATTTCATCTGGTGATTTTAAAAATATTGCGTCTCTTGCTTGATATATTACATCTATAACTTTTTTAAGTCAAGTCTGCAAACAGGGGAACGTCTTACACGCCTTGAAAACTGACTATTAACTTACCTGGCTCATCTATGAATAAAATAAAGATCAATCATATGCCAGCCTAAGCTTACATGTAATGAATTTCAAACAACAACATATTAACTTATAAAACATTAACAACAAAAACATTGTCACTTGACGATGAAGGCTTACCTGAACAAATCACCGAGGCATCTTCATGGTGACCGCAATTTTCTACGCCCCATCCTCCATGCTGACAATTTTCAATTGAACTTTCATAGCCTAAACAACCAACATCGTCCAGCCAAATCCGACCGCTTCCCTCACCAAAGTGTGCAGAGCCATGAGCACTATAATCAGCATCATAAAATCCCAGTTGGCGACAAACGACGCGAGCATCATTTTCACCCCAGTCATCATCACAAACAGTTCCCCACTTGCCATTGTAGAATATCTCCACTCTTCCTTCTCCTTTCCAGCTTCCACCAACCAGTCTTAATCCTAAAAACCGGTAAGGGAAGTTAAGCACCACTTTAGTTTGATAAACTTTACTCTATTACATTGCAAAGGAAAATGTGACAGCTGGCCCCGGTTGTTCAAATGTTGGATACCTCTATTCACCGGAAAAGTCACTATCAAGAGGATAAGTACCGAGAACCGAAACCAATTGCATTCACTGGGTTGAGCTTTAGCTTTTATCCAACAAATAGCGTTAAACACCTTCAAACAAATGGACCCTGGCTATGTGCTTTAATGCACTTCTTACATTTGTATCTTATCAAAACCTCAGTTTTAAATATTTCAAAGCTGACGATATTAAAGCTTTATATTTACAAGCTTTACAGGCCTTGCGGGCACCTGACTATTACAGACACCCCGCTAATACGGACAGCTGCTGAATCCCGCGAAAATTACAGACGTTTGACACAACAGTGAAAAACTCCCGCTATTGAGGACTTACGAACACCTCTCTCGTTCCCGACAACACAATTTTATTGTTCTAACTCTTGTTAACGGACATCAATCAGCATTTTTCAACATTTTGGCAGAATTATTTCAGGTTATAATTTACATCTTCTTCTTCCTCTCTTCGTCTCTGTCAATTTAGTTACCAAGTGAACATTTTGATTCCCGTGTGACATCATCCTTTTGTGAAACTATCATACTTACTTGCATACAACAGTTATGGTGTACTTAATGTTCATATGTACCTTACTTAATTAATGTTTTTGTGTGGACTTCAAATTTTTCAGTGACTGTTGTGGTGGATGAAAGGGAGAGGCAGGTTCTGTTCTGTTGCGACACGTCTTGTTTGTAAATAAAGTTCTGACGCTCTTTAACTGGGACGTACCCGTAACTGGCCAGGCAGTAACCTGAGATCAGGCCCAATTTTTCCAATTGCAGCTTCCATGCATTCTCTCTTACCTGGTGGCAAAACGAAAATATAGCCTGATCTCAGGTTAGACTGGCAGCTGCATTCTGAACCCACTGTAGTTTATTCCGAGTCCCTAAACAGGCATGAATTAAAGTTGTTGTTGCGTCTACAGGCAGGTACTAGGCAATTCGCTTCATAGCGGACACCTTAGGGACCTCGATTTCGAGTCGACAGTGTCCTCAATAACTAGAGTCCGTAATTGCGGGAGCTTACTTCTGTCAAACATCTGTAAATTGCCTGGAATGTAGCTGCTGTCTGTTATGGCGGGGTGTCTGCAAGGCAAGAGTATTGACTGTGTTTTCTAATTCTCCTAATATGTAGCCCTGCACATATTCCTGATGTGTGATTCCGTCGAACTTGACTCAGGTTCTTATCAAACAATTTGCCTAAATTCCAAACGGCTGAAACTCGTGTCCTATAGATTAGTGTTTGTTCATCAGCCATTGCCTCGTTCCTATAATGATCAGGAATTCTATATCGCTATCGTTCAGTGGTTCCTTGTATAGCAACAATGATCCCAGGTAACTGAAAAAGTTTGTAGATAATAAAGTCCTAGGGCACGGATGTCTTAAAGGCCAAAAAACTTCGCAATAGTACCTAAATATATGTAGAACGCAAAGATTAGCCGTACGCTGGTGAAGTGATTTGTATACCCAAATAGGGGCCAAACCATCCCCCAAATGTTTCATGAAACTTGATTTTGGTTATTTTCAACATTATTATTAAACTTGCTGTGTTAGCTCAAATTGATGTCCACTTCAATTTAAGCTGAAAAATTTCTTAAAATGGCACATAATGACGTCACCAAGGATGACGTCACAAAACAGTAGAGTTAGTATTTAAAGTGTGTCCTTTGAAAGTGGGTATCAAGGGGATAAAAACACTGAAAACTGCTCATCGCTACGATTTTTTGTTCCCGAGTTACGGCCTGTTAAAAACAGATCAGTGCCCCCCCCGGAACTATAGTTTTCCATACTTTCTTTGTAAAAGTAATGTCCTTGGTACTTTTTTTCAGCTTTTTTCTAACTATGAGCTGGTATTTTGGTAAAAAAAAGACTTGTTACTGTCCCTAAAAATCGTGTGGTTTTAATTTTTCAATTTTTGCCTCCAGGACAATAATATGGCAAAGGAATAATTGGCTACGTGACCTTTTGTTACGTCAAAAATCTGCTTTTATGGTTCCAGGAATAACAGAAAATCTTTTTTTCATAATTTTCTTTTCTTTTCTACTTTATGTACATTTAATACAAACCAGTCTGCAATATTAATCGCACTACTATTGAGATACTACTATTTAGGTCCATTAGTGAAGGAGGGGAGGGTGGGGGGTCCCATTTATTGACTCTAAATTTTTCCAACTTCACAGTGTCATATCCCATCCAATATTTGTCGTATGTACATACTGTTTTCAGTTTTCAACTTCTCTTGACGCGCAACAGTAGAAAAATTAAAACAATTCCAAACGGCTTTAATTTTAAGAAAAATATGACGTCAATATTTATGGCGTCTCATAGTGACAAGTTATACAAACAAGTCTTTCAAAATGATTGGCTTCTTTTCTTATATTAACCTACCAAGTTTCGCAAGCAGACGATCAACATCAACAAAGTTATTAAAAATCCTACCAAAAACCCAATTTTAGATGAAACATTTGGGTGGTAGTTTGGCTCCTATGTGATACGTTCTTCTATACAACATATATTTACTACTACAACATAATATACATATTAAGCCAGGGCTAAAAGCGAAGCTCTCGATATTATTTATAGTTTGCTCAAACAAAATCTGAAATCGTGTAATGCTAAGCGGCAAAGGCAACGAGAACGGTGAAAAAATTAACAACAATAGATCTAATTAGCAAAAAAGCAATTTCATTGCCGTTCCTTTGCAAAACTACAACGTAAAACTTCCAGAAACTTCCTGGTTGTACGTTTTATGGGGGAAATGTCCTACGTGTGCCACTTTTTTTCTCACTGTCGCTCATTTCCACCCAGGTGACCGCTAGCATTTGTCATTTTTTTTTCACCGCTGCTACAAAATTTCATGTTGTTCCTACAAGAAAAATGTCTCCTTTGTTTTTTCTTCTCACTCTTTTTTTTTTCTCGTTGGGCTTCGCTGGCATATCGCCCTACATTCTCTTTTTCTCTGTCTTTTTCTTTTCTATATTCCAAATTTGTGGACGTGACAATTAATCTAAGCTTAATACTTTAGCCCGAATACAGACATAAACATTTTCCGCTTTCCGTTTTCGTCTTTATTGACTCTTTAGTTGTCTCACAAGACGCGGGTGGCCATACGCTTTTCCGCCAAAATAATGTGACGTTTGGCATCGGCTTACATAAAGTGTCAGTACGGACGGGCGGACGTACGCTACGTCATAAACAAATTTTCTTGCTTTCATAGTTTTCCAATTTGTCTTGGCAACGGGTTTTGCGCGGAAGCTCCGCTATAAAAAATCGAGAAAATGTTACTTAGAGGATGCTTGTGTATATTAGTACGTACTTGAACAAATTACCGAGGCATCTTCACTGTGAGCGCAATTTTCTACGCCCCATCCTTTGTGCTGACAATTTACAATTGAACTTTCACTACTGGAACAACCCACATCGTCCAGCCAGATCTGCCCGTTTCCAGCACCAAAGCGTGCAGAGCCCGGAGCACCAGCAACATAAGGAAATCCCAGTTGGCGACAAACAACGCGAGCATCATTCATATCCCACTCATCATCACAAACAGTTCCCCAGATGCCATTGTAGAATATCTCCACTCTTCCTTCTCCTTTCCAGCTTCCACCAACCAGTCTTAATCCTAAAAGGAGCCGGGATTATTGGGCAGCATGAGAATTTGATTAATTTTTTTTTTTTTTACTTTTAGCTTCTTGAGTGTATAAGAACCCTCCCAAGTGCATCCATTACTGCCATGATCGTACAGCTGCAACGTATAACATTTCTTTTATAACAAATTATAAAGAGAAAACAATTTCAAATTTGTACATTGCTAATGTGGCGAAATGGTTAGCTTGTTTGTTATTTGTTTTTCAGTATGGTTATATGCTTCAGACAACATTCAGTAGCACTCCTATCAGGAAGGTCAAGCTTACTCCTGAAGATTCTATTAATGAATTGATTATTTGAAAAATGATTCCTTTAGTCGTTCCCGCAACTCATGTCAAATTCAAATCGGCATTCTTGCATGAACAGTTAATATTTTACGCGAACTTCTCTGTATTTGGTCAGATTGAAAATCTTTGAATGGACTAAAATTCTTAGAATACATTTACATCAAATTCAGGGAAACTGAGCTGGTAGAAATTTCGTAACTGACTCGAGTGTAGCCTGAATTTCAGAAGATGTAATACTTCGAGTCGATTTCTCCTCTCAGCAACGTCGTTACTGAGGGAGTAAAAACAACTCGAGGTAATCGTCTGAAATTTGGGCTACCTCGCGTGTGAATTCACGGCTCATTACGCATGCAAGACTGCAGAAATTAATCTGAAATCTACATCGCTTGATCTGGCTTGACTGTAAAACGTCGCAATGAACTTATGCATGAGTCACAATCTGTGAACAAAAAACAAATAGTAGTAGCAGCACTCGATCATTCTGAGGGAACGCTGGAGTAGTGCAAAAACGATGTAAGTATCACTTGCAAATATACTTGAAAATCCATATTACCTTGCATTCTTGGTCTAGGCCTCTTTGCTTTTTCTCCCGACAATGTTTTTTGAAATGATAAAACATTAGCAATAGACAAAATGACCCTTGAGGAATCCTAGTCTACGTATAACTTACTTGAACAAATCACCGAGGCATCTTCACTGTGACCGCAATTTTCTACGCCCCATCCTTTGTGCTGACAATTTACAATTGAACTTTCATTTCCGGAACAACCCACATTGTCCAGCCAAATTCGGCCGCTTCCAGCACCAAAGTGCGCAGAGCCAGGAGCACTATCAGCATCATAAAATCCCAGTTGGCGACAAACAACGCGAGCATCATTCTTATCCCAGTCATCATCACAAACAGTTCCCCAGTTGTCATTGTAGAATATCTCTACTCTTCCTTCTCCTTTCCAGCTTCCACCAACCAGTCTTAATCCTAAAAAGAGCCAGGACAATTAGCCAGCATATTGATATAATTTGGTGCACTTTATTTGATAACATTGTAAAGGAAATCAGTGGGCATCTGGCTATATGAGAATTTGTAGTCCTAATATGTATACTTACTGAGGGCAGACAATTGCATTCGAGGTTTGAGAACGCAACCCCTAATTACTGTTGGTTGTTCTGTGCATTATTGCTGGTTTTCAGTGTCACGCCATTCAAAATAGATCAAAATAAAAAATCAAAACCGTTCAATAGATCAAGTCAAGAATCTGGGAAATGAAAGGAGGTACATATATAAAGACCCTCGCCATGATTCAGGTCAGAGGAATATTTCGTATACGAGATATCCGAACAAATGTTTTACCCAAACTTATAGAGATTTGTATCATAATGGAGACGCCATGCTCGACCAAGTTACTGCACGTTTGGAAACGAACCATGCGATATCACTATATCCTTCAATACTTTTTTATAATGATACATCCTTACGTTTAAAACATGTCACAATCATATTTATGTATCGCAATAACCATCTACCCTTTCCCCGCAACTGCTACCTGTACGCCAAACAAACATATCGAACGCACTCTCCTAACCTCTGATTACTCCTAGTAGATAACTGAACTTGGGATTGTTTCAAAAACTTAGAGCTCATATGGAGACTTTTCTTGCTCAACATAGAAAATGCGATATCATGATAAGTTAAGCACATAAAGATAATAATAGCGAAAGAATTTAAATTGACACTTGATATCAATAGGTTCCGCCCGTAGATATCGATTCAGAGGAATCCTCTGTAAGGTTAGTCAATTATTTATCCACCTAATGTAGTGTAAAACGAAAATTTTACCGTATTTGAAAAGTGAATTGGAACGCGCTTTTACGAACTTTGAAAGCCATTAATCGTTACCATTGACAACGAGTTATTATTTACATGATCATCAAGCACTGCCTTGAATTTTGATATTTATACATCTGCGATATTTGTGTTCGATAGATAATTTTGTTATGCCAATTGCACAAAGATTTTTATGTAATCATTACTTAGTTTGATTGATTGAGATGCTGAAGTGCGATTTGATTGTAAGTTCTCAAGTTTCGTTTGTCACAATTAAATGATTGAATTGAGTATTTACTAGTTGATTTTGGTGTTCAAACAAAGGATAGCTTTTGGTTTGTATTGATTGATATTTTTCTGCCCATTCAAAGTTGTCAAGATAAGTTCAGTTAAGTCAAAGAAGTTCTGTTTTAGTTGTTTTATTATGTTTTAAGATCTTTTTAATGAACTGGTCTGTGTTTGGAGACTAACACCCTGTCCATCTTAGTTTCACTGCCGGACCGTTTAGCTTGTTTCAAGAAGGAGGTGTTACTTACGCGTCCTTTATTTGAAAACCTTTGCAAAATATTCAGAACTTAAACTGGTTCGAAAACAACTTTTGAGTTAATATCCTGATGGAAAAGTGCCGGAATCTCTAGTATGGTGTTCCAAAAAGATTTCAAACGACAACTATGGTACTAAACGCAAAATGGCAAATTGCACTTTTGGTTCAGGTAATAATACTGTACATAGCTGATGTCTATTCACGCAAACATTTCTTGAAATTTTTATATCCCTCTGGCAGTTTTGTTTTGACTGGATGATTCCTGGACCTAAGTGAATTTTGAAGTAAAAAGGGATTTCCTAACTAACGCAAAAAACTCGAAGGAACATATGTTAATTCTTGCGTTAACCAATCGGATTTTTATCGATGAAAGACTAAGTATAAAATGAGTAAGAATGACAGCTTTCAAGGTCCCGTCAGGATAGAAGGAGCAGCAACGAGCCTTTGTAAAGTTGCGCTAAAGAGAGAAGCTAAAATCAAAGTGAATTAGGGGCCAAATAGTCTCAACTGAGTCATTTAGAAGGACTTCTGTCCCCCGAAGTTCCTTTTACGGAAGTAATGGTTTAAAAGATCTCGGGGTTTTAAACTCTTGATAAGTTATGTCTTGAAATAGGGGGATGTCCCATGTACTGATCCGATTCTTTCGTATATAGAACTGACTTACAGTCTGTGTGACACTCGGGATCAGTTGCATGCCTGATTAAAAATTTATTTATTTATTTAGTACGGTAATCACTTTTAACAACAAAATATCACACTTGATGATATAATTGAAAAACAATAGAACAAATGCGATCTTGATTTGGGCTCTCCTGCTAGCTAATGCAGGTCAATATCTTTATAAAATGATAAATGATTACACAATTGGTCCAAGACCATCCAATAACCGGGGTTTTAGATGGTTGTACCGATCAGTTTCCAATCGGTATTTGCCAATTTTCTCACGGTATCGCGGTATAGGGTACCCTTCCCCCCCCCCCCCCCAGTGTCTCCCCCCTTGAGGACTCTTTTGTAGATAACTTACTTGAACAAATCACCGAGGCATCTTCACTGTGACCGCAATTTTCTACGCCCCATCCTCTGTGCTGACAATTTACAATTGAATTTTCAATACCGGAGCAACCCACATCGTCCAGCCAAATCTGATCATGACCGTATCCAGCACCAAAGCGTGCAGAGTGCGGAGCACCATCAACATTTGGAAATCCCAGTTGGCGACAAACTACGCTAGCATCATTCATATCCCAGTTATCATCACAAACAGTTCCCCATTTGCCCTTGTAGAATATCTCCACTCTTCCTTCTCCTTTCCAGCTTCCACCAACTAGGCGTACCTTAACTAGTAGAAACAGGCAAATTAGGCAACTTTTTATTGGTTTTATTCACTTTAATTAATTTTATTATTTTATTGCTGGTTTTCAGTGTCACGCCATTCAAAATAGATCAAATGAATATCAAAACCGTTCAAAAGATAAAGTCCAGAATCTGGGAAATCAAAGGAGGTACATATACAAAGACCCTCGCCAAGATTCAGGTCAGAGAAATATTTCGTACACAAGATATCCGAAGAAATGTTTTACCCAAACTTATAGAGATTTGTATGGAGACGCCATGCTGTTGCTCACCTGGATGAGCTCCAACATGGCGGACAGAAACCAACAGAAACATCTGTTACCGAGTTTTGCTACAAAAGCGTGAATTCATTCTTCGAGAAACTCATAAACATTAAAGTAATACTTTTTCTAATACATGAACTGTTTAGATAGCAAAATTTGCTGACATGACAGCTCTCTTGGCCGTCATGTAAATGCCGCGTCACGCAAAAGCTTAAAAATTCAAGCGTACTCTATCACAAAACCAAGAACCCTTTTGAAGCAAAAATTTGTATGAAAATTAGTTTTCCGCTGCTATAATGCATCGTGAAAGTAAAATCTCGGTAGGATCGATAGCTTTTTAGTTTGAATTTTAGTGACGTCATGTGAAAACTAACAATAACTTTAATATAAATGTATAATGTGAACGCCTGGGGTGCTTACCATTTTCACAAACCACCTGTGGGCAAATCATGTGCAATTCTGGGAGAACGACCCACCATAATGTATTTCCAAATTAGCCGAACAGACTAAAAAGAGCCCATATTTTCTGAAGCGTCCCAAACGGAATGAAGCGAGCCATTTGATAAGTTAGATTTTCCAGCCGGAATTTTCAGATTTCCCTTCTTCGGGTTTTTCAAAATTGAAAATCTGTTATAATGAAGCTAATTTTCATGCTGAACATGCAGAATGTGCATGAACTAAGGCATAGCAAAATCTTTTTGACTGATAAATTTCTTAATTGCATAAAAAGTTTCAGTCTATGGATATCAATCCAGGAGATTCTTCCAATTTAAAGGCTCAAATTATTCATCGACCTAATGGATCAAAATCTCGGCATGTAATCGGCATGTACAGCTCTTTTAGGGTGAGTCTTGGGAGACAGCAGGGGGATGCAAAGACGACATGTTGCGAGACGGCAGCTTAATAGATCCGTCCGCGATTGTTCCGTGGGCAAAAAAAATCTCGAATCGATGTTACATAACGTATACTGTATGGTAACCGTTATGATGTAATGCAGAACTGAAAATGCATTGTTTTCGAGGGAACACATGATACAGAACAGGCGGAATCCACGAGTGTGTGCGTGTTTGTGAGTTTCGTGTTCATCCTATCTTCAACCAATCGTCGGGTCAAAATTTATTGACAATGTGTCTTGGAAGCAAAATAATTCGGAAGGCTTCATCGGCGCACCATAATTTTGTTTGCTTTAAAAAGAGAGCAAAATACGAATAGTAGTCATGCTTCAGCAAAATTAAGCCTCATTGGTGCGTTCTCTTTTCATTCCGTGTGCGTTCCCGTTATTAATGGGCATAAGGGTCGAGTCCATGACGTCACCCATTGTTTTAACCTAGGGTAAAAAATGCGTTCCTCTATAATAATTAAGTGCCTTCCTCCATATATAATTAAGGATAGCCGTCTCTTTTCTTATGGAAGAACACAATAGGCTTGCCTAGAATTGCCCGTTAAGTAACTTGAGCCCGGTTTTCGGACTGTCTATTTTAAAAAATAAGAATAAGAGCAGCGATCACCAATCAACGCGATAAACGGCTTACATCTTCTATTTAGCGCTAAAAATCGGAGATATAAACAAAATACATACACAAAGTGGTGATGAAAAGTCTTTATTTCAATTTAGCTTATGTCGTCTTATTTTCGCTAAAACTCGGATATATAAACAAAACCACACACACATACACAAAGTAGAACTGAAAACTTTCTATTTCAATTTTGTCTGACTTACAGAACCGTTTTCTCCTATCTATCTCGAGGAAATGAAAGACTATTAAAGTCTGAGCGTTTTACGCACCGTTAGTCATGCAGTTCGCAAACCCAAAGTTGAATACAAATCAGAGTTCTAGAGGAAAAACCCCAAGAAAGAACCTTGACGTATTAGTATAGCAACAATTTGAAATAACTAAACAAGGATCAATTGAAACACGCGACTAATAAACGCAAGCAATAAAATCAGACATGAGATATAGTTTTAAAAATGTTATTAAAAAACAATGACAAAAAGAATCAAATACACAGCGATTTGTAAGGGATGGAAATTAATTAATCCTTATCTTCCTCGCCCATGGAGTACTTGTAAGGTTTGCCGGAATTTCTTTTGTCGACTTTGTTTACCATGAGCTTTATGATCATCCAAATAATTTGCAAATTGAATCCGACGCCTTTTGCGCTTCGGGCCTTTTTGTGATAGGATTTCTACTGTGGGATGAGGGATCAGGAAAGCAGGTTTTAAGGGTGGTGGAGGGGCCGGGTGAAGCTTTCTTTATCAGGTTTTTGAGAGATAGCCGCTTGTGATAATTCAGGTGTTACTTTGAAGGGGTTGAGAGGAGTGGAGAATGCTTTCATTGCTGTCGAAGAATCTTGTGTCCTTGATGTTAAGTCTGGAACAGTGCCGATTATTTCTTCCGGTCTTGTTCTTGTATTTAATTGTTCTTTAAAAGCCAGGTATCTGTTTTGTAACTGAAAGTATCGCTTAGCTTTCTCATCGTCCCGAAGACCGTTTCAAGAAAGCACGTCATCCATGTTGTCCTGTATTTCTTGCATAACTGGAATAAGCGGGAGAGGCGAAAGAGTTTACTGCTTCAGATATTTTAGAAGCTTCATGAGGAATATTTCCTTGGAATCCTGCTTGGTTAAAGCCTTCTTCACTGGGCAGGACGTTTGTTTGCAGTCGAAAATTATCTTGGGTAGTGGTTTTCAGATCAATCAAAAGATAACCAAAAGGTGTTTTTACAGCCTCTTGGTACTGGTCTAAAAAGAAACCCGTTTGCAGGAGGACATTTGCTTGGCCAGAGTTGAAGATTTGCAATTTGTCTCGAGGATTCTTGAATAACACCAGATAATGGCTGTTTAAGCTTATGCTGCGGCTACCTTTCCTCTGATGGAATAGATTCTGTAAGATATAAATCACGCTTAGATTGCGTTGATGAAAACTACTTCGAGTAAAGAAGTTCACGATTCGTTGGTCTTTACTAGCGTCAATCATCTGATCATCAAACACGATAAAATTCACATTTTGTCAGGACAGTACACATAGCAAAATCCATGCGCTTTTTCTACCAATTCCAACGTTGAGCGGGGATGAAACGGGTAGAACTGACCGGGTAAGGAACTCGCTTTATCTTCTGTCAACAGAGGTGTAGCGCTCTATTCGACTTGCATGTTTGGAGCAATGTTTTAAAGAACATTGGTGAAAATAAGACTTTTTTCTTAGCAAAGCGATTGCAAGAACGATAACGCTTTCGAAACCCGCCCGCTTTTATTTGGAACACATGCAGATTCTACATGAACCAATCAGGGTTAAAAGAGCCCGGGCAAGTCTAGGCAAGCATATTGTGCCTAGTGTAGTGGAAAGACTCTCATTACTAAACCTATCCACTTAATTATACGGAGGAAGGTACTTATTACGTTTGAAGTAACGCACTTTTGCCCTTGGTTATAACAATAGGTGACGTCATAGACTCGATCATTACGCATATCACTGATTTACCTCGACCTACCTCGACCTAACTCGAGGGCCCTAAAATGTTGAAGCATGACCACTATGACTCTGTACGTTAAGCATTCGCGGACTTGAACATGATTTTTCGAGGATTCTAAGTTTGCTTAATATAAGACCAATAAATTTTACGCAAAATGCGCAATGCGCAACTTCGGAAAAAATCACGAACTTCAATTTCTCGAAAACAAGCCATGTAAAGCTGGGATTTCAAATTCTTTATGCAGAAGAACAGTTTAGTTGACTATTTTCAGATAATTTTCGCTTATGCAATTGAATTACGTTCAATCAATCTTTCAACAATTACGGTACTTCATTAAAATTAATCTCGTTCCTTGATCTCCTACGTTCAAGGGACTTCAGCGTAAGACAAAGTGAGATCTGGGTAAGATTATTATGACATTTCTAATCAAAATGAACAGAGCGCGCGTATAGGTAAAATCTTTGCTCGTTGGTTCTTGAAAGCGGCTTTTAAGTATTACTTACTTGAACAAATCACCGAGGCGTCTTCACTGTGCTCGCAGCTTTCTATGCCCCACCCATTGTCCTGACAATTTACAATTGAAATTTCACTGCCGGAACAACGCACATTGTCCAACCAAGTTCGACCGCTTCCAGGACCAAAGAATGCAGAGCGGGGAGCACTAACAGTAACAGGAAATCCCAGTTGGCGACAAACGACGCGAGCATCATTCATATCCCAGTAATCATCACAAACAGTTCCCCAGCTGTCATTGTAGAATATCTCCACTCTTCCTTCTCCTTTCCAGCTTCCACCAACCAGTCTTAATCCTAAAAGGAGCCAGGCAAATATATCCACATTTCAGTTTTAGTTTTTTTCTTCATTCTATTCAGCATCTTTAAGGAACTGTCATTTAATTTATACTTAGCCAACTTCAGATTTTTTCAACATTTTAAAATTTTGATAACGATCGATTTGAAATAAAAATTTAAGCTCTTTCCCGTTTAATATACAAAATGTGATATCATTAAAGAAAAACTTGGCGTAAACTGTGTAAAAAATGAATTAATTAGAAAATAGAACTTAGTTGATATAAGTGATAGGTTACGACTTAAGCCAACCGTTCCAAGAATAGTCTTATGTGAGTACAAAATATTCATCGACCTAATGGTTTAAGATCTCGGGATGTAGAACTCTCTTAAGATATGTCTGGAAACAGGAGGATATCTTATGAGCCTAAAGTCTTGGCAGAACAGCAATCACCTATATTCAATCATAATATAGAACGTACAGATCAGTTATATTACATGCCTGTCTAATGATTGAAAAAATCAATAAAGCATCTGCACTGTCTTCACGGCTTTCCACGATAGAGTAGATCAATTAATAGTAGCTACTTACTTGAACAAATCACTGAAGCATCTTTATTGTGATTGCAATTTTGTACTCCCCATCCTCTATGGGAGCATTCTACAACTGAACTTTCACTGCCTAAACAACCCACATTGTCCAGCCAAACTTGACCGCTTCCAGGACCAAAGCGTGCAGAGCGCGGAGCACTATCAACATTAGGAAATCCCAGTTGGCGACAAACTACGCTGGCATCATTCATATCCCAGTCATCATCACAAACAGTTCCCCAGTTGCCATTGTAGAATATCTCTACTCTTCCTTCTCCTTTCCAGCTTCCACCAACCAGTCTTAATCCTAAACAGAGCCAGGACAATTGGCCAGCATTATTGTCTGATTAACTTTATTTTATTGCGTTTAGTTACTTTGGCTACTAAAACGTCGGAATTTTCAAACTTTCAGAGCAATTTTAGAAGCTTTTTTTTTCATGTTAAATATTTCTAATTTTATATCATTAAGGAACTATGCAAAAATAGTTTCATTAATCTTTAAAACTTGTAGAAAAAAGTCATATCATAGATGAACGTTAACAATGAACTTCTGGCGGATATCCTTGTCTTAGGCCCCACCTGTGTACTAGAATTTGAGTACGCGCCATGATTGGCCTGTTAAAGAAATTCCGTTGTTGATTGGCCAATCAGGTATATGGAGGTTCCAAACGCACTTTCGGTAATTCGCCGTTGAGTCCGTTGGGGGCCCGAAACAAGGATATCGGTGCTGGCGACGTCACTAGCCGGGCTTGGATTGCGTCTGCGACGCAGGCTAAAATGAACTTTAAAATTAAAGTGAAGAAAATGGTCTCCATTTTAGACATCTGTTCTTCCCAGAGCAATCTACCGCGAGCTTAAAAATATTTTAAAATGGTCAAAACGGCTTCAAGATCTCGGGTTGATAGCTCTTTAAAGTTGAATAATAGCTAAAAAAGAGACTGTCTGAGCCCCGTCCGAACGTCACTTTTCACAATGGGCGAGAAAGAATTAATCCGGAACATGTGAAGCGAATGCTACGTTTGAGACAGGCCTTACTTCACTTGCCTAATGCTAGGCAGATCAGCAAATAAAACCTGATCTAATCTGAATATAATCTTGAGGATAAACACGTCAGTTACATACATAATTATGCCAGTTTAATAACCAATATTTCTACACTTCTAATAGCAATGTATTTAAATTTATTATTACAAAAAAATAATTAACAATTATTCCTCGAGCACGAATGGGCTCTGAGTCAATAGCCCATGAGGCCGAAGGCCGAATGGGCTATTGACTCAGAGGCCATGAGGGCAAGAGGAATAATTGTTTTAGTAAAATCCAACTAGTTGGTAAAAAATATCGAGACAAAACAACTTTAGCTAGTTAAAAAACCGCCAACAAGACAGCGCTTTTCGCTACTAGGAGGCTATAACATATAGCCTAGTAGTAGCTCGACCAATCAGAACGCACCATTGATAATAGACCACTAGTTGGATTTTACTAAAACAGAATATTAAACATATATAAACATATTGTTAACAACAGGAAAATGGCTGGTTGCTTGTGGACATGACTTACTTGAACAAATCACCGACGCATCTTCATTGTGACCGCAATTTTCTACGCCCCATCCTCTGTTCTGACAATTTACAATTGAACTTTCATTGCCTAAACAATCCACATTGTCCAGCCAAATCTGACCGCTTCCAGCACCAAAATGTGCAGAGCGCGGAGCACTGACAGCATCAGGAAATCCCAGTTGGCGACAAACGACGCGAGCATCATACATATCCCAGTCATGATCACAAACAGTCCCCCAGTTGCCATTGTAGAATATCTCCACTCTTCCTTCTCCATTCAAGCTTCCACCAACCAGTCTTAATCCTATAAAGGACCAGGACAACTGGGCAGCACATTATTCATCCTCATTCCCAGAGTTCTCTCCTACCCGTCTCGTTGCATATTTAGTTTGATTAAACTAAAGGAAATGTGAACTAAACTGTACTCTTGGTAGCTTTATTTTGCTCAACATACAGAGTGTTGTATCATCAAACAACCGGACTATATACTATACAAAATAAAGTCTTCTACGTTCTACTTCTCATTTTTATTGACCATTCTCGTGTTTGAATAAGAAATTTAAAATATGGAAGCCGTCTAAAGACTTTTTATGTTTGTTTTTGTCAAAATGCTTTCATGACCTTTACCCTACTTTGGAATAAAAACTTGAACGCACTCACAAGTACTTATCTATGATTACTATTAGTAACTAAGTACCAGTCTCCACTAAAAAAGGGAGATGTCTTGCACACCCTTGCACGCCTAAAACCTGTGGGTAGGTCAGCAATTCAACTTACATGCATGTCTAATCGTAAAACGTCCCATGCAGACGTTCTTATAGGGTCACGGGGCAGGAACCCTAAGAACGCCTGCGTGTGAGGCTTAAGAGCCCATGACTGTAAATATCGAGAATCGCTGGCCAGGCTAAAAAAATCGAAAATTCTGATAACTTGTCAGAAAAACCCCTTTGGGGAACTATCTTCGAAAAAAATATTTTCAACTTTCAAGAACCTATCGTTTTCGAGAAAATGAGGAAAAACGAAAATAGCGGTTTTTACCTAATTAATTATGCAAAAATTAGAGTAAAAATGACCTACTTTATCCCGTCTGTACCGAGGCAAGATTCAAAGCTATAAAACAGAAATATTTTTGTTTAAAAGAATTCTATCTTTTCTTTCTATCCATGGTACTTTTTAAACCATAAACTTGATTTTGAATTTTTTTACGGTTTTTTAAACACTACCACGAAGCGCACTTTTTAAAATGGCTAAAAAATGAGCAACTTCAGAGGCAAAAAACTCACCTTGGTATGTGTGATACCTAGCCAAAATGCATACTAGGACAAAGTTCAGCTCTTATATTAACAGAATATGAAATAAAAAATCTGGGTACTCCGGATTCGCTTTCACAAAATAAAAAGTTTCGTGACCACTAGTGGAAAATGTCACAAATTTGCATATAAGTCAAATTTGTAGAGAAATGTTGCGGCAGCCGGTTTTGTTTCAATTCAGGGTCAGTATCTAATGTTCGGAAACATCACGAAGCAAGAAAACGTTTTTTGATAAAGTTTATGTTAAAATATCAGAGTAATTAACCGTTCAAAAAAATAATAATAAAAAACGGCCTCGAAGAAGCGTTATATAAAAGCGCTGAATTATTATGTAAACTATATCCCATGTCTCTCGTTTCTTTTCCTAACTCCTTGTATCAGTATCCATCTGTATCATCGTAAATTCGCCTCCGGTATATCTAAAATAGGTAGGGATATTTTCCTTGAAATTTTATTTTGAAGGAGGTTTTTTGCGAACGGGATACACTGCGTGAGAGGAAGTCCTAAACTAACAGTCAAAGTAACAATGTCACGCAACGACGTCTCGTGCAGCTCCGCCTTCTTTTACTGATTTTTTTTCCTCCTTGTGAAATTTTATGGAAACTTTGCTTTGAACAGACAATGCGTTGTTCGCAACATCATTAATTTTGTTTCTCAGTAGTTTATTTTCTTTTCAGAAAAGAAGGGATACTAACTTTGCATGCCTGTCAGTCACGCACTAAATGTTAGCATTTTCTTGTCAGAGATGTTGAAATCTGATTTTTTTACTGCGTATTACAAACAACAAACCGTCCCTTGGTTAATTTTTTTGCTTTTTCACAAATAGAGGTATAATTAGGCAGCTACCAAAGGCCCTAGGAAACAGCTATACGTGATCGTAGTTCATACGGTCCAGCGGTTTCTCTCCTCCGAAATTTCATCGCGGAGTTGTACCACCTGCCAGCGCCGCGCCTTAGTGTGTAAATCTATACGCGAAACCCATGAACCAAAACAAGTTCCAACCGACGCCACCGAAGAACTGGAAAAGGAGTCTACAGGCGAACCTCCCGAAAGCGACCACCCAAAATGCGCAGACTTAATGGTCGCTAACGGGAGGTGGTCTCTTACGAGAATCGAACCACAAACCACAAACCACAGGAGGTTTCTTTGAGAAGAAAACTGGACACATCCACTTCAAGGAAGATAATTTATTGCATGCAATTTCCAAGCTACGATATGTGCAGTTCCATGTTGTTGTTCCTACCACAAGAGATCAGAAAACTCGTCAGGTGGTCGCTTACAAAAGGTTAAAAACAATGTAAAATCATTAAACAGTCAGTACCAATTAGTGGTCGCGGGCGCTTACAGGAGAGATTCCAACTGTAAGACTTAACTGGGTGGGTTTTGGTGTTTTGGATAGGTGGTCGCACATGGAGGTTCAACTGTACTCAAACAAAATAAATCACCTTTCACGACGATGCGACCAGGATTTGTCTATGGAAGATAAGACTTCTTGTTCACCGCTTTTGAGCTACTCTAACCGACTCCCACCCATGTTGAGTGCTTGCAAAACGTAGCATCATCTTGAAAAGAGAAGTATCAGAAAGGTCATCTTTGACGCCCCTGGCCTATCGCAGTATGTGCAACGAACTTATATCGACGTAAGTACCGTTTATTAACCGGGCAGTCAGGCGACGTAGAGTAAAAGCGTAACTTGACTACGTCTTTCAGTTTACAGCAGACCCGAGTTTTGTTTAAAGAAATACCTGCCTTTTGCTCAGGAGTATTAACGTCAGTACCCACAATGTCCCAGCTCGTGCCTTCACAACGGAACGTCCGATCGAATCATTGTTTAGTTGATAGTTACCCTTATCTTCCTTTTCCCGACTTATCTAGGAAGATCGAAGGGCCTCTGCTCCTGCTCGCAGGGTATTTGATAGCGACCAAGGAGCTAAATAACAGAGCGAGGTAAGTAAGTGGCATCGGCGGTTTTATTTACGCCTAACCGTTTCCCAAAGTAAAGAAGGAAAGAACTTCAGACAAAGGGGAAGAAAAGTTATGCGATAAAACTGCTCTCAAATTGATGTTTAGCTATGGCTTATGGAGGGGCTGGGGACTATGTAATTGCTGAATAACATGTGCCGTTACCAAAAAAATTACGGAAAAACATTTTTTCCTTGGTTTGGAATTTTGACCATGAAAATTTTAGCTCTAGCCATTTGTGATACCAGGCAAAAAAATCCAATATTTAGATATTTCGCTCTTAGCAGCAGGCCCTCCAATTAATGACAGTATCTAATATTACATATCCGCAGGAGCGAAACATGACAACAGCTGGTTACAGATTGCCAATGTGTGAGGCGGGGGTTCTGGGCTCCCTGTTACAGTTCTTGTCAAGAAGACCCCAAATCAGTATATTTGCTGTTTTAGGTTGATTCTGTGCTATAACTTACTGCCTTTACCCAGTCAAAAAATGTTCAGTGTAGATTTACATGTGGGGTATGAAGAAGATATCATTTTATCAGGGAGCACTAGCCAAAAATATCTTTTTGGGTGATGCATTTCAACTTGAAAAAGATAGCCCAATTTTTCCAATTTTCAGTCCATGTCCATCCTGGCCATCAGTAGCAAGAGAACGCGACAGGAAACAGTTTCAGTGCCTAAATATCATCCTTAAATAAAAAAAAACTGGATCATAATTTTTGGAACTAAATTGATGCGAAATGAAGACCATATCAGCTTTTTAAAATGCACTAGCAATTAGCCTGGCATAGCCTCTTTAACTCTTTTTTGACGACCAATTTTAGTGGAAGAAAACCCCACCTTTTGACCAAATCCTCCTTTGTGGTCCAGCTTTCAATTAGTTAGTAGCCTGCATAACAGGCGTTATTTTTTTCACGTTTTTGTAGGAGAGCGAAGGCAAGCGCGAAGTGAGTGAGAAGCGCCAGACAAGCGCGACGGAGAAGAAGCAGAAAAAACAACGGCCTGTCCAAATACATTGTTTTTTTGCATTCCGCCCCAGACATACCCCTCTCTCCTCACTCGCTTCGCGCTTGCATTTGCTCGCCTGACAAAAGCATGCACGCCTGTTATGCAGGCTAGCCAGTTAGCTTGATATGGGAATGGCTGAAAAAGAGATTTGCAACACAAGACTGCTCAATCGGACGTACACAATTTTAGAAGCTTTTTTGGCGCGTTCACAGAAGCCAAAATTTGGACATCTCTTACGAACCTATATCGATCTTTCTCTCCCGCTCTCTTTTTTCCCTTTGCCTTTCTTCTTCTGTTGCTTCAGCACTTGATCGTCTTCCCACTGTCTTGGTTTTGCAAGGAATTTTGGCTGGCTAACTTTTCAGGAAAGGGACATTTAATTAATCTGTAGTGAATAGAAGGTGAATAAAAAAATTGGAAGTAGATTTTTTTACCCCAAATGTTGCTTTTTTGTGTGTGTATCTCTCGAAGATAGGTGAAAATTTGCTATAAATGAGGTACCAGTGGAAAAATCCATCCTTAATTGTTGATTTTGATGAGTTTATAACCTTGTTGAATAAATGGAAAGCTAACTGGGTTCATGAAGGATATCCATGGTTAAAAAAAAAACACCAAAACGACCCCAGTGTCGGCAGTACTCCCTCCATCTGATTTACTTTTTCTATTGAGAGGACAATTGCAAGGATCCGTGAGGGTCCGTTCAATGATAGTTTTAACTAATCAATGGCACAATTACGTGTCGGTCCACTTGGCGATCTTTGACCATCTTTGGGTGTTCGAAATCGTGTCTGGACTTAATAGTGTTGAACGCACGAACAGGCAGAAAGAGCAGGAGGAAGAATTTCAGAAAAGAGAGAAAAGGGGGCAATGATTACTTTAATCTCGTCTTTACTTACGTTATTTTTAATATGCGAGACGTGGCAATTTCACCAAAGTATAACTTTGAAAAACTACTGAGAAAATTAACTATTTCGGATTTTTGTTGATTGAAAACTTACAGGATATGATGTATAGTGTTATTAATGACAAATCCCCCAAAATGCCTTGACGAATGAACTATCGGTACCATAAAAGCATGTGCCCACTCCAAGAAAGATGTATGACGGTGAAATTCATTCAGCTGAATTAAGTAAAGTTAAGTTATCTGACTTGAATAGTATTTCTTTACACACTACTTCATAAGCTCACATTTTTTTTATCGCACCCGGTAAAAATAAAGTCTGAATGATGAATTTGACAACGGTCACGCAATTGCAGAATACAGTACTCCAACACCCAACAACAATTGCTGAACAACCTTAATTTTATAATGTACAATTAAGAAGAGCTAACATACAAATTACAAAACATCTAACATTAGCTATTCTCTTGGTTATGCTATTTCAAACCTCAAATATTGCGTGATGCTAACAGTATTGAAATGCGTCCTTGTGTACCATAGGAATATGCAGATGCGTTTGTATGCAAATTTGCTACATTGTGTCACCAACCTTCACAGCAATTTGTTATCAGGAATATCAATTTTTCAGATCCTTTACTTAATTTTAGCTTCATTCAAAGTCGCTTTCATCCTTTCTCCTACGTTTCGAATATACCACGTACCAAAACTACAAAGAAAAATCAGACGGCATCATTTCTCTACAAATTTGACTTATGCAAATTTGTGACATTTTGCCACCAGTGGTCACGAAACTTTTTATTTTGCAAAGGCAAATCCGGAGTACCCAGATTTTTTATTTCATATTCTGTCAATATAAGAGCTGTGCTTTGTCCTAATATACATTTTGGCTAGGTATCACACATACCAAGGTGAGTTTTTTACCTCTGAAGTCGCTCATTTTTTAGCCATTTTAAAAAGTGCGCTTCGTGGTAGTGTTTAAAAAACCGTAAAAAATTCCAAATCATGTTTATGATTTAAAACATACCATGGATAGAAAGAAAAGATAGAATTCTTTTAAACGAAAATATTTCTGTTTTATAGCTTTGAATCTTGCCTCGGTACAGACGGGATAAAGTAGGTCATTTTTACTCTAATTTTTGCATAATTAATTAGGTAAAAACCGCTATTTTCGTTTTTCCTCATTTTCTCGAAAACTATAGATTCTTGAAAGTTGAAAATATATTTTTCGAAGATAGTTCCCCAAAGGGTTTTTTCTGATAAATTATCAGAATTTTCGATTTTTTTAGCCTGGCCAGCGATTCTCGATATTTACAGTCATGGGCTCTTAAGACTCCCGGCCTAACTCGGACTCCGATCGTTTGATTGACTTGACGATTGGGTTCGGTAATCGGACTTAATCGAAATCACCCAAAATTTTGCGTCGAATCGAACACAATCGAACATAATCGAACATAAAAGCAGTTTCATCTGGTTTCAAACAAGGTGTTGCGTTCAAATAAGCTTGAATTAAACAACTGATTTCAAGCACGAGTGCAATCGAACCTCTCTAATACGGACACCAAAGGGACAGAGCGAAGTGTCCATATTAGAGAGATGTACGTATTTGAGAGTTCAATATGATGACGTCACTTTTAGGACCCCACTGAAAGGTTAGAGTGTTCAGTAACGAAAATCAAGCCCAAAATTCAGTGTTTTGTTAATTTCTGAATCTGAATTGATTATAGCTTATTGTATGTATTGAATTGGCTATTGCCACAGCATTTTCAGTTACTTTATTTGCAATTATATTTACTTAACTAATTTAGTGTCTTGTTAATTTCTGAATCTTAATTGATTATAACTTATTATAAGTCATGAACTGGCTATTGCCACTGACCGTATTTCCAATTACTTTATATGCAATTATAAATGTAAGTTTTTAAAACTAACATTTTGACATGTTCTGGTATTGATATTGCTGACCGATAAAGTGTCAATGTTTGTGTAACCGCCGACAGGAAATGGTACATACCGCAAATCGTCGACACCTGGTCCCAGGAGTGTTCGTAATAAAGAGTTTACAGTCTAGCCAGGTCAAGCGTACCCCCCAAGATTCTATTAATGAATTGATTATTTGAAAAATGAATCCGTTAGTCGTTCCCGTAATTGGTGTCAAATTCAAAGCGGCATTTCTGCATGCGTAATGAGCAGGGAATGTTTTACGAGAACTTCTCTGTATTTGGTCAGATTGAAAATCTTTGAATGGATTAAGATTCTTAGAAGACATTTACATCAAATTCAGGAAAACGGAGCTGGTAGAAATTTCATAACTGCCTCGCGTGTGAATTCACAGCTCATTACACATGCAAGAATGCAGAGATCAACCTGAAATCTACAACTAGCAACGGAGTATGCCTAAATGTCGCGGGTCGCGACTCGTGGGTAGAGGTCGCGGGTGCGGGTGCGGGTAAGTGTCGAGGGTCAAAATAAACCTCTAAATTTAACAAAAAATAAAAATAAACAGCAAAAACAAAAATTTCTGAGCCTCGAGAAGAAAAACTTAACAAAATTTTTTAAAAAAACCTTCTTTCGTCCTGAAATTCAGCATAACCGACGTGTAATACATGTGGCTTGGATTTGCAAGATTTTTAAAGAGAACAACACTAGATTTCAAATAGCCTGTGTACAGCCGCCCCTCTCCTCAATTTTTTTTGAGGAGAGGGGCGGCTGTACACAGGCTAGATTTCAAATCATATTTTTTTTTTCCAATTTTCAGTTATATATATAATTACTCAGTAATTTGCATTTACGATATTTTTCAAGGCGAGTAAACTTTCATGGCAGTAACATTAGGAAATTTGCAATAAGAGGCATGTGACATCCTTTTTATGAAAATGAAAGTTATATGATTTTGCCTTCGAAAAACGATTAGTGGGTCATATCTTAAACAAAATAATGGTGATTTGGTTTTCCAAACCCGCCCCATTTTCTTAAAATGAATAAGTTCGTAAATGGTCACGTGACCAAAATGTGATTTTTGAAATTATGAATTACCTCTCTCTGAACACAAATTTTGCACTTAAACTTCAAGGAAAATGTTGAAAAGATGATGTGATAACGTTTACAGCACATCTGAGCGTAACTATGAAACGTTGAACAAAATATAAACAAGAAGTAATTTTGGCCGCCATGTTGGAGGGCAAGAGCATGCACTCCAACATGGCGGCCAATACAAACCATACTACTTTGCTGAAAAATCAAAGTGCAATAAAATATCTCCCTTAAATGCGTTTCCTCTCAAATTTCGGGTGTAAGGTAATTTTCGTGTGCTCTAGCAATTTTTGGCATCAGCAAGATTCCAATTCATTGTTTAAAGGAAGCATTGGTCACGTGACCTCTTAGTGCAAGTAGCCCATTGTTTGCCTGTTAACGAGAGGACAAAGTTTTATAAATGCCATTGCTGTGTCAGTCACGCAATTTGATTGGGGTCCATCGGATTTTGGATTTCTACAGCTGGCTATAACTTAATGCTGAACAAAAGTACGATATTAAAATTGCTTAAATATATTCGTATAAATTCAGGCAAGACCCGAATAACTCATAGCGACAAAAAAATCGTACGTATTTTACGCATGTTAAACCACAAACTGCCCCGAATCAATATGACCGTTCAACAAAGAAAATGTCGTAAACGATACTTGAACTTGAACGACACAAATAAACGGTAAGTCAGTATTTCGAATATATGGTTTACAGCATGTTTTGTTTACTCTTATACATTCTCTTATTAAATTCAAAGTTGAATGGTCATATTGATTCGGGGCAGTATACGAATATATTTAAGCAATTTTTATATCGTACTTTTGTTCAGCATTAAGTTATAGCCAACTGTAGTAATCCAAAATCCTATGAAGACTATGGAGCCCAATCAAATTGCGTGACTGACACAGCAATGGTATTTATAAAACTTTGTCCTCTCGTTAACAGGCAAACAATTGCTCCGGTTAGTAAGAAATGGAGTTGGTGTTACTGCAAGCCACGAAAGTTTACTCGCCTTGAAAAATAAATAAATGCAAATTACTGAGCAATTACATAACTGAAAATTGGAAAAAATATGATTTGATATCTAGTGTTGTTCTGTTTGTTTTATGAATCCGTGTTTAAAAATCTTGCAAATCCAAGCCATATGTATTACACGTCGGCTATCCTGAATTCCAGGACGAAAGAAGGTTTTTTAAAAAAATGTTGTCAAGTTTTTCTCCTTGAGGCTCAGAAATTTTTGTTTTGCTGTTTATTTTTATCTTTTTGTTAAATTTAGAGGTTTATTTTTACCCGCGACACTTACCCGCACCCGCGACCTCTACCCGCGAGTCGCGACCCGCGACATTTAGGCATACTCCTAGCAACGGATTCAACTTTTGAATAATAAATTCATTAATGTATTCTTGGGGGGTACGCTTGACCTGGTTTGACTGTAACTTGTATGAATTTGCTTAGACTGTTCACAGTCCCCTATTTTCCCGAAAGATCGTCGAGATCGAGCGCTTTGCGTTACGGGCTGCCATCTTGCATGAGTGTCAAAACTACTTAGTAGGCAGGGGGCGGTTTGGGAGGAAGCATCCCCCTGCCCCTGGATATATAATCCCCGACGCCCGCCCCCTCAGAACTTTTGAAAATCAAGATGGCCGCCATTGTAATGGTAGGACGCGCTATATCTCGACGATCTCACGGACTGTGAATAGTCTAGAATTTGCCCGCAAGGCCGAGATTTTGGTCCGTTGTCCGGATTAGAGAGGGTCCGTATTATACATGCTTTTTTAGAGGAAATGTTTGAGAATTTTGTTGTACATAGGACTGTCCGTATTGGAGAGGTCTCCATATTAGAGAGGTGTCCGTATGGAGAGGTTCGACTGTACGCAAAGATGTCACAGAAGGCGGAAAACGTGAAATTAACAATTCTGGAAGCGAAGGTCAAAGGATACCACGAGTGCTCTTTTGCCGTTGGTGTGGGTGAAAACTTTATTATTAAAACAAAAAGGAGAGATCCAGCTCTTAAGGAAACTGACAAAACTTGTACATTTGCAACATGAACTGGTGCTACTTTGGCCATTGACCGATGAAATATGTATTTAGAGGGTCTGGATGAATAGGGGTACAATTTTCAGTTGTCAGTTAAATGGTTATCAATGATTAACTATGAAAATTTTCTGTACATTTTTGATGCGAAATTTAGCTTAAAAGGCACATATAGTAATTCAAATTAAACTTTAAATTCAAAAACTGAAGCAATAGACCGATTGCAAATATGGCGACGATCTCACCAAAGCGAGGCTTTTCGGTAGCAACCGTTGCTAAGGGCTTGTCACTTATTTATATGCTAAAGCGAGTCCGTTAACTTGTTGCTTCTTTTTAACTCTGGAAACAAAAAAACTTTCAAGAAGAAGTCAGCGTCGGTTCAATGTGTTAAAATAAAGGTCAGTGCTTTTTACTTTGCCTATATTATACAAATCGGAAAGTAGATGATCGGGAATATCACGATTGCGATGAACTTATGTGTGAAGAGCTGATATTACATTTCCAACTTTGAACTTGAACTTCTTGAAAATGTCTTAGACTCAGTTTCACTGTATGCTCTTTTTGCCGAACCGTTTTAAGTTCATAATCGATAGGCCTGTGGAAAAGATGCATGTGAAGGAATTAAAAGAAATTCTTTTAAAGAAGAAAGAAAGGATTAACAGTGAAGGCCCAATTTGTTGCAGAGTAAGCAACCCTCTCTTTCAAATGATTAAATACACTTGAGAACTTTCATATACCTTTGCCTTTTGTCTCATTCTTTTTTTCTGTCTAAGTGATTCAAGTTTAAAATTAGCGTCCCTTGTTGATTTTTTTTTTTGTGCAGAGTGAAATGTGTACAGGCGATCGCGGGCAAAATGATCAAAATAATCAAGCGACCGCAGCTGCAATTCGCGCTCGAAGCAAAAAGAGTGACTTAGATCTTGTTAGAAAGAATGAGGAAAAGTTTAGATTTTGTCCCTCGGAGAAGAATATGGATAAATTAAACTACTGGACGATCTTCCTCCATTCACGTATAATACCATTGTGAAATATGTTCGAAACACTGGTAAAAACATTCAACATTCCCTAGTCTCGTCGAATTTTCACAAGCCACTCCCGAAATATCAGAAATCTGAAACGATAGGTTTAATGAAAGATAATTTTGAAAGTAGTACTTTCAGTCTTACAGCATACGACGGAAGACAGCGAAACACGATCTTTTTCCCATCAGGCCCTACACGATAACCACTCTTGCAGCACAAAGGCACGCAACAACTATCCGGCATGGCACTATTTATAAATGTATAGCAAAAATGGCATGCAATCCAATTCTAAAAATTGAAGATCAGCTTTTAGAATGATAATATTTAAGCTTACATGTGAACCTTTAATACAATGAATGCAAAATATCAGGCAGTCAAAGTATCGCGATCGCTACAAATGACTCTGTCTGAGATCGCTGTGCATCAGTTGATCGTTCAATTTAGCATAGAAAAACAGTATTCAAAGCGAACATACCAGATTGAAACTTCTTTCAGCGAAGAAAAGTGACTTATTTTTGTCGAATTTAAAGTAAAAGACGCCTGAGAAGCTCACAGTCTTTCCAGCAACAACACAGGTAAACACAGGCAACCAGACCCTAGCAACGGTTGCTACCGAAAAGCCTCGCTTTGGTGAAATCGTCGCCATATTTGCAATCGGTCTATAGCATCTTAATTTTTTTATCAGTTTTGCTATTGTAAGTATTTCAAGTGGCCCTCCATTTCTCATTTCTTCAGACTACTGTATACGCATCATCCGCGAGTCTCACGCCTGTGGACTAAAGACATCGATCCAACGCACCAAGGACAATTTCGCACGCCTGACTCACAAATCCAGACAAATTGTTGTTAAACACACGATGACTTTGTGTCCTTTTGTGTTCTGACGAAATAAAAGCACGCTAAAATTATCGTTTTTTAAGCAGCTTCGGAAGTGCTCAAAAGTCTTCCGGAACATCTGCGGACATTTAATTTTTGGTAACGTTGGAAGTCTTCGGAAATTCGTCGGAAATCATCGGAACTCGCCGGGACGTTTCCGGAAATCTCGGTCACTACAAGGTGAAAATCTCATGCATTTGACTCAGAAAAAGTTGGCAGGTATAATATTAGGGCGTAGATCGTAAGAAGACCAAAAAAGACTGTATCTGAATCATCTTGCTGAACCTTGCAATTGCTTTTCTACGCGTTCTCAGAGGAGCGTAATTTGAGATCGATATCATACATGGTACATGACACACATGGGTTTGACAGTAAATCATTAACGAAATATGACACTTACCCCTAAAAGCGCACATTTGATCACATTGTCTGGCGAAAAGAGTGGAACAATGCTATTTAAGGCGTTAAAAACGGGTTTTGTAGATCAAAATAAGGCGTACATGCAATCAGGCAAATGTCAGTAGTCAGTTAAATTTTAGGCTATTTGTCAGTCGTCAGTTAACCCCAACCAGACCTTCATTTAGTCTTATGCCCGTTACCATTGTTAAGCAATGCCTAATAAATTCTGCCTGTGTATGCTGTGCCGTTTATGTTTCCCAGTATTATTTGTGAAGGTATTGATTTTGAATCACTTTAATTACTGAATAAAGATTTTTGTTAATTCTGTGTTAATTGAAATATTCTTGTTTTCAAACTGCTTCACATACCTACTAGAGGGAGGTGTTTTCGAGTCAATTGAAACTGGATGCGTTTTGTCTTTCTACAGATCAAACACTGCACGAAAAATTTGATTTACATCAAGTTTACTCAGTGCAAATTTGGTGCAAAAAAGTGCAAACTAAGGTTAAATAAAAGGCAAAGATGGTAAATACCGCATTTGCCGTCAAATTTACAAACCCATGTAAACTGCCAGGCAAATGCGGTATTTACCATCTTTGCTTTTGATTTACTCCTAGTTTGCACTTTTTTGCGCCATATTTGCACCGAGTAAATTTGTGTAAATCCAATTTTTCGTGCAGTGAAAATCGAACTAATTCCGTCGATTGAATTCGATTGGTTCGACTGAGTTCGGTAATCGAACTCACCGAAAAGTTCTAGTGCGATTATGTTCGATTACGAAACCAATCGAACAACAAACAATCCGACCAATTGGCATTGATATCTCCCGCCGACTGATTGGGTTTGACTGAGTTCGATTGGTTTTTGTTTCGGTTTCGTTCGATTATATTTTAGCTACCCCGGGTAGAATGCACATACAGATCAGTCAAACATAGTAAAAGGACAAAGAGGGCCAGCATAAATAGTTTGGTAAGCTTTATTTTGTTGCCTGTACAGGAAATGCAGACAACTGGCTATATGAAAATTTGCACTCCTCATATGCATGTGTATTAAAACTGAAGTTGTGTTCATCTGTCCGTTTATTTCGTCTCATTATATCATAGAGTAAAATTCCGATAATAAGTCCCTCCAAATATAAGCCCCCAAACTCTTAACGCAAAAATCCCTCCGTTAAATCGCTCCCCCCCCCCCCCAAATATAAGCCCCCCGGGGGCTTGTACCTGGAAATTGCCCTCAAATGCAAAGTAAAACAAAGCAAAAACGGTTAATTTCTTTCCAAAGATAATGCTAGCTCAATCGATTTTGAAACGCAAATTTCCCTCTATAAATAAGCCCCTCCGAATATAAGCCCCTCAAAAAGGGCCTTTGCAAAATAAAGGCCCCGGGGTTTATTTTCGGAATTTTACAGTATTTTGTTCATGATATCTCATACATATGCCGGGCTACCAAGAATGCTCTTTTTTGCCACAACAATATATTAAATTAATGAAAATATTATAAAGATATCAGCAATTTATAGGGAAAGATAAAATGGTACTTAAAGATGTGGGCATAACTTACTTGAACAAATTATCGAAGCATCTTCACTGTGACCACAGTTGTGTGAGCCCCATTCGTTAGATTGCGGACAGTTTTCGATTGACGCTTCATTTCCTAAACAATTTACATCGTCCAGCCAAATTTTACCGCTTCCAGCTCCAAAATGCGCAGAGCGCGGAGCACTATCAACATTAGGAAATCCCAGTTGGCGACAAACTACGCGAGCATCAATGATATCCCAGCCATCATCACAAACGGTCCCCCAGATGCCATTGTGGGATATCTCCACTCTTCCTTCTCCTTTCCAAGTTCCTCCTACAAGTCTTAAATCTGAAAGGTTTCAAAGAAGTTATATATTTTTAAACATGTATTTAAGGTCGTCCTTTCGAGAGGGTATCTGTCTAAATGCAGCTGGATGTGTGAAACACCTCTTCGATTTGTTGTCTGTGAATCTGTTATTTTGTCTTTAGGAACTTGAGCTTGACACTGTAATGGAAATTGCGCGCTTATTTAACACGCCTTGATTTTTGGCTCGTCACGCATTCCTCGCTAACGTGGGAAGGAACGCGTCTCGAAGCTCTATTTAGAACGTCTGCGGGGAGGCTATTTTTTATCAGATTCAGAGGCATTTTCTTTTCATATAACTATAATAGAGTGGTACAAAACTGAAAAATATATACCGTTTATGTCGCCTATGTTCGGCCTCTAGTGAATATTTGAAAAAACAATTAAAGGTAGCCTGGGAAGTGTATACAAACAGAAGCTCCCCATAAAAAATGATAATAAAACAACATTTCTTTAAGCATAGTGCGAGACGTGAAATAACGATAGAGTAGGTCACATCTTCTGGCTCTATTTAAAACTCTCACTTACTTGAGCAAATCACAGAAGCATCTTTATTGTGATTGCAATTATGTGCACCCCATCCTCTAAACTGACATTTGACAATTGAACTTTCACTGCCGAAGCAATGCACATCGTCCAGCCAAATTTGACCGCTTCCAGTACCAAAGCGTGCAGAGCCCGGAGCACTAACAGCAACACGAAATCCCAGTTGGCGGCAAACGACGCGAGCATCATTCATATCCCAGTAATCATCACAAACAGTTCCCCATTTACCATTGAAGAATATCTCCACTCTTCCTTCTCCCTTCCAACGTCCACCAACTAGTCGTACTCTTGATAATAGGACTGCCAATTTCAAAATGTATAACGTCGAGATTATCAGTATCTTTTTTTAGCAACAGCTATCGAGATTCGGCATTTGCATGATATAAAGACATCTGCCTAATTCTAGTTAGACCCCCCCTCCTCCCCCACCGAGAGAAGTGTTATTTCAGCTGCTTCGATCAGTTTAATTACGAAGCAGAAATAATTCAACATCTTTAGCATTTTTTTAAAAAAAGGTTTTTTAAATGTGGTCATGTACATGTGCTTAATGGCGTCATGGTTTCAGAAAATGAGGTAAATGAAATGGGCCAATGGTGTTTAACGTGTGGCAGACAATGAGCCATTCAGTTTTTATTCACTCGGTAAACTTAGATTCAAATTCTTTTCAGAACGGAGAAAAATTATTGTTTCGGTGAAATTCTCTTTGAAAAACCCCAAAATTTACAAACAATGTATGAGCTCATTAAAGTTTTGCTACCAAATCTTCGTGTCTAAATGCTTACCTTGCTTTGTAGATAAAGCAAGAAATAACGCTATCACGAACACCACAGGAACCTTTGCAGCCATTAATTAATCTAAAGAAAAAAAAGTGATTTCTTTATCAGTAAATGACGCTTTGAAAGTCTCTAATTGGGCGGAGTGCATTTCAAAGACAAATGTAAAGTAAACAAATAAGCATTTTAAGGCAAACTCGAGATGAAGGTGCAAGTCACATAGGGACTTCCTTATTATTATCATTATTATTGTCCTCACATAATGTTTGCTTAAAGTCTCTAGGGCCGGGATCAAACCATGATCCTGGGGCACTAGGGGATAGCCAGTTTTTAGATTGATAACACCCTCCTCAGAATGTGTGCTGTACCTAGCAAGGTTATCTTTTGTAGTTCACTGATGCTTAATTGGCCGGGGATTCTTCCAAGATAAGCTTCTAGTCCCTTTTTGATAGCTCCAAGTGCTCCAATGATAACTGGTATCGTTTCCGTTCTCATGCCCCACATTCGGCTTGCAATTTCCAAGTCCTTATATTTGGATAGTTTTTCAGTAACTTTCACGGATGTGTTTCTGTTCGATGGTACTGCCATGTCAATGAATTTACAGGTTTTCGTTTTGTGGTCTTTGATCACTATATCGGGTCTGTTGGCTGTTATTTTCCTGTCTGTGTGTATTGGCATGTCCCATAATATTGTGACATCCTCGTTTTCTGTAACTGTTTGTGGCTCATGGTCATACCACTTTTCTGATGTCTTGATATTATGGTTGTGACAGACTTTCCAGTGTATATACGCGGCTGCTTTATCGTGTCTGTGAGTATATTCTGTTTTCGCAAGTTCAGGACACCCAGACACGATATGGTCGATTGTTTCGTCATATTTGTTACACATCCTGCATAGGGGGCTAGTACCGTCTTTGATAATGTTGGCGTGGTATGATCTGGTAGCTAGGCTTTGGTCTTGGGCTGCGACTATGAATCCTTCCGTTTCTGCCTTCAGTCCACTGCTTTTGAGTCACTGGTTGGTTTTGTGGTGGTCAACATCTGCTTCCTTTATTCTCTTTGGGTATCTTCCATGTAGGGCTTTGTCCTCCCACTGCTTTGTTAATATTTCTTGGGTCTTATTTCGTGCCATTTGTTTGATTCTCTTTGCATATTTGATGGTTATTTCTTCTGCTTGTTTATCTGGTGTTGTTAAGTCTAGTTCTTGTTTGAATTGTTCTGCTTGCCTTTGTATAGAGTACAATTTCTTTCTGCCGTCATGTTCTTGCACTAGCTCGATTAGGGCATCATCTGTGTTCTTTAGGTATGTGTCGAGCCCTATCGTGGTTGTTTTGTAAGAGGCTTCTAATTGGATAAGACCCCTCCCACCAGCATTTCTTGGGAGGTAGAGTCTGTCTACATCTGCTTTTGTGTGATGCATTTTTGATAGGGTGAGTAGTTTTCTTGTTTTTGTGTCTAACCTCTTGATTTCACTCATCTTCCAGTCGATTATGTTAAAACTGTAGGTCACCACTGGGATAGCTAAGGTGTTAATTGCCTCAAATCTATTGGCAGCATTGAGCTCAGTTTTTAGGACCATCCTTACTCTGCGGTAGTATTCCTTCCTCACTCTTTCTTTCATCTTGGCATGCTGTATACCGTCACCTTCATCCACGCCAAGGTATTTATATGTGTCCTCTTGGTCTAGTTCTTTGTTTTTTTGTGTATGCGGCTGTGTTGTCTCGGTTTTAGGCCTATTTTCTCTGTTATTATCGAGGCAGTGGCGTATATAATTTGGTTTATACTAGTTATAGTTAGTGGTCCATCGATGCCTTCTTTGATTTCTTTAATGGCTTTGTTGGCCGTGTCAATTGTATCGCGGGCATGGCGATCTTTCTTTATCTTTGGCAGGAGTGGCCTCTCAGTCATTTCCTGGTATTTGACTGTTTCCCACTTTCTCAGTATATCATGTTTCATTGCTATCACACTCTCTCCTCTGGCTTCGTTTCTGTAGGTTTTTGTGTTCTTCCAGCACTTTCAGATAATGTGGTAGTGTTTTCGTCCACATGTGCTTCAACCATCTCTTGTTTGTCAGTGTCTTCAGTCCCAAGTTTTGATCTGTTCAATTCCTCTGGGATGGGGGTGGTTTGCCTTACGTTTGCTCGTATGGTTTCAAGTTCCATTTCAGTGAGTCTTTTACTCTTAATAATGTCCCTACGAATATTAGCAAGTTTGTTTGCATCAAGGTTTGGCCTTGCTGTGGGGTTTTGTAGCCGCCAGATGTTATATGCAGCCTTGGTGGTAGTAGTCTCAGAGGGGTTATTCGTAGCTTTGTAAAAAGCTTCCATCACTTGTTTATACTCCTCTCTAGTCCATTTCTGTCTAGTTCCTTTCAAGGGATTTATGGTGGATGTAGCTAGGGGGCCTCTGTGAGGGTTATCCTCGTTGTGGATGTCCTCTAGTACTTCGTGAGTGGAGTTTGTTCCAGTAGCTGACTTTTCGCTCCCAGCCTGGTTCCCCGCTGGGGGACGCGGTCCTTGTTGATCCGCGGGACGACCGATGCGGCATGACTTATTCCTAGTACGACTTTTCATGTTTGTAGTGCTCGTAACCCAGAGCAGGGTGGCTGTGGGGTTGCTAGCACTTGCCAAAGGTGCCACCCCAGACTCTGGTGGGCGGGAGCGTCCAATTTCCCGAAGTAGGCAAATGCGTGAGCTTGTCCTACCCCATGCCCATTTATTATTATTATTATTATTATTATTATTATTATTATTGTCATCGTCCTCATCATCAGCGTATCTTCATTAAATACAGCTTCTGGATGGCTTGCTGTAGTCTTCCTTATATAGATATCATCTCCCGTGACCTTTAAGGTAGTACTAGTCTAAGACTTTGCGAAGGATCCCGAACTCGTTCCCAGAGGCCGCGATCCAGTAAGCCTGCTCTCTGCAATGATTCCAAAGACAGCTCCTATCATGCACCATTTAGCTACAAAGGAGTGGCGCCACAGTTACTCTGCGCAATTTCCAGATCTGAGTCTACTCCTGCTCCTGATCTATGTAGTTCCCAATTTTCTCTTTCTCTTTTTCGTTCACTCGGGTTTCAAATGAACAAGCAATATCACTAATCTGGCACTTTCACACTATCTTATCCAGTGGCCACAATGCCAGGCTTGTCGTGTTCAATCTTGAGGTCAGTATGTATTTTTTTAAAATCATTATTTATCCAGGGGCGTCCAATTTAGCAGAGCCAATTTTAATGGCGCCCCGACAAAAACTCTCGAATTCTGCGTAACCCTCTAAAATTTGCATTTTTGCCCTCATTTGAGTGTAACTAAGACCCCATATTTGGGCAGTGACGTCATGGTCTTGTATTTACAACTCGTTGTTACAAATTGGGTGGTCCAGTGTGCAGCTGTTCGTTTGTTGTCCAAGAGGACCTAACAGGTGAGCAAGCCTTAACACGATTTCTAGATTGAGAGGGCGATTAGTGCTCTGGTTTGCTTTATAAATTGCGTTTAAAGCAGAATATGATCAAGGACTAGGGTTTTACGCTCCAATTTTTGTCAAAACCAGCTTGTTCTTCACAGGTCGATTTACATTAAGGTAGCGTGTTTGCTTCTCGACTCAGAACTAGGGCTTTCAATGTTCTCTTTTCGTTTGTAAATTGAACTTTATGCAGTAGCTTATTAAGGCATAGGGTCGTATTCTCAAAACAGATAAATGAATTCGCCTCGTTGGCACTTGCCGGAAGGTGCCCCTAGTTATTATATACTGAAGTAGCTATTACTGCCCAGTGGATAGTATCCCCTCCACCTGTGTTTGCGGGGTTCAAGTAAGTTCTTAGTGTAAACCACACTAAAGTAATTTAGATCACTCAGCGCTACGAGCTAAGAGATCTGGATGCTGAACTTCTGAGTACAGTATGCAGTGATGTTGAAACTGTGCCAGTCCTTCGTGACATCATGACATCAGAGGATCTAACAAAGCACAAGATCATAGATTGTATACATTCTCGTCGATTCTGGGAGCTCTAACCAATTTATAGGCATTCCGTTTGACTGATGTCAAATGCTGAATCATATAGATCGTATGCATGAAAACTAGAAAAAGGATCTATAAGCAAAGAGTCAGTGTTCTTGACATTGAGCATGGAACACTTATTTATAACCTTTAGTCTTAACAACAACTGTATATGGAATAGGTAAGGAATGCCTCAGGTATCATAGTCGATTAGCGGACCTGATCAGTTCCATTAATTAAGAATTAATTAAGAGCATGCAGTTTATCAAAACTATGTCATGGATCAGAAGCCGAATTTCGTTTGCATTATTAAAACATGTCTTAGAGGATCTAGGGCAAAGAGAATGGCTCAACGTGACATTAAAAACGCAGCTGACATTGATATTGAAAATGGAGAAGGTGCCATTTAGGGATTCGAAGTTTCATTCTTTTTTACTTCTTTTAATATCAGAAACGGAACTTTTTAATCGTGACTTAATTCAAAACAGAGAACTATGTGCTACCCGCGAAATAATCGTATCACTGAGCCCCAAGGAATGTCTTAAAAGTGAAATTTTCCAAACTTTACCTGATTCCTAAAGTTCCGTCAAGTTCAGAGGCAAAAATTTACGCACCTTTACACTATCTTGTAAAGGTGCGTAAAGTTGAACCAGTAAAGCTGCCCATAAAGGTGCCGTGAAGCCTGCGTAAGGAGAGCACTTTATACGGTACGCAAGTAGGTAGCGTAAACCTGTTTATGGCGGCTTTACGTATAACGTAAGAGATCGTAAAGAACCCTAAATAGCTTTTTCCAAGTTTTTTTTTTGTTTTGTTTTGTTGAGTTTATCGAAAAAAACAAAATAAACAAATACGTAACAAGACTAACAATACAAGGAACGAATGCATGTAACACTGATATATTGCCAAAGCGAATATGCACTTCACTTGAATGATAACACTAAAAGATTTTGTCCACCTAGAGATAAGTTAGAATGCCAGCTAATTTATCTTACATAACACTGCACCATACCAAGGAAGGGCTTTAAAAAGTCGAACGTAAATAAGCAAATTGAAACTTTTGAAAATACTGTGACTCTTCCTTACTATACGCGCGCCTCCCTTCAATTAGTTACAGAAGAACCCCGCTTTACGGACACCCGTTTAATACAGACACTTCATTATTACGGACAGTTTGCTTTGTCCCTGGTGAAAGAAGGTCCTTACATTTTCTCTAAATTCAACCCTCTTAATACGGACACCCCGTTAATACAGACATTTTCTATGGCTCCTTCAGTGTCCGTATTAACAGGGTTTGACTGTAACATGATAAATAGACATTAAAGAAGGAGGAGAATTCAAACACAAGAAAGCTCAGAAAAATTTTCCGAGAATTGTTTGTTGGGCGTAGTGCGCATAAAGATGATCTCGTTTTTTCTCAAACATAGAATCTGCGTATTAGTTGAAAATTGCTGTAGTGGGATTTTGGATGAGAACAGTTTTCTAGGCGATTGCCGAGTAATAGGAGGCCGAAGGAGGGCCATATGGAGTGATTTCTTCTTGGCCAAGTCAAGTCAAGTCAATTTTTATTTAAACTCACACAGAATGATTATAATTCATACAAATTAGAGCTTTAAAATATAAAATCGACAGATTCTGAAGGAAAAGAAATTCTCAATTGTAGGCTCATTGTGCAGAGTTGGGACACCTAAATAATTCGTGGAACTAACCGAGTAGGTGACCCAAACAAGAATATGAAAATGAAGGAATATAGATACAAAATATACTTGTTTTAGATAAAAAGTGTTACTCCATTAATTAAATAGTAGTTAAGATAATATAATCGTAAAACATTAGGAATCAATAATAGCATTATAACCATCAATCACCGAATTCTTGATATATTGACGAAAACTGGAAAGAATTCCAAAGTTTTGGACCAGTGTAACTGAGAGAACGAATGCCTTATTGAGTGGTATGAACAGATTTAACAAACAGATTATCAATCTTTGGTTGACGTGTCTTGTATGAATGAATAGAAGATACTGGGTGAAAATAATTACCAAAACAAGAAGGGCTTAGTTTATGGTACCACTGATAAACAAAAGAGAGAATTTCAAGATGAATTATGTCAGAGAACTTTAGGAGTCTGAGAGACTTCAGCAGTGGCTCAGAATGAGATCTAGGGTCGGAAAAAGTCACTGAAAAGTCACTATTCTGACGACTCGTTTTTGCATAGTAGTTACTGGTTACTGGTTTTGGCTTATTCTAAACTGCCACCAAATCCTTGGTCATTTTAAAAGCAGCTCTCAAGCTGCAGAGAATCATGGCCCTCAGCTTTGTTTTATTATCTTACCAGCAACACGGATTTGCAAAGAAACAGGTTTGTGAGAATATTACAACAGAAATTGACTTGTGAAAGGTTTGAACCCAGAAGTCATTTCAAAAGTAGGTTGAGTTTGACCGTCCGGGTGAACGTAGTCCTGAATAGGACTGTTGTTGTTGACAGTGACTGACGTTTCGACAACCTGTGCGGTAGTCATCGTCAGAGTCAAAGTGATTTGTATCACGTCAGTTGATGGTATAATAATTATACTCTGGTTGTTGATTTTCCAACACTCAGACCAACGTCAAATCGGCGTGCGTCCAACATGGATTTCATCGAAATTTCTTTTTGCTTTTAAACTGATATGAAACTTTATTTTTGGTTTAGTCGAGTTGAACATATAAATTGGGTCACCATGGCTGTGTAATTTCCATTTCCATCGTAGGTACGGCAGACGGCGATAGTAACGAGGAACCGGTCTTTTCTGTAACTATGCTAGCTTTACCAGCAGCGATGACCGGGCGTCGATAAAACCAGGAACATGGAACATTCGGAACATGCCAGAACATTCCGGAACATACCGGAACATCCCGGAACATAAAAATAAAAATAAAAAATTCATGAAAAAAAAAATTAAATAAAATAGTAGAAAAAATTTTGTAAAAATTAATTATAGCATAAAATAACAACAACAAAAAAACGAAAAAGAAAGAAAAAGAAACTGGCATCATCTTGGAGTATGAGAAAACAATATTTTGTCGCAATTAATTTGTTGGGCGATTGAGGGTCCATGCAAATGACAGTAATGTGTGAAGGCTTGTTTCTAAATTCAAACTATATTAAAATAGGTTGCGAGAAGGGCAGTCTCCTTCGCAGCCGTTTTTAGACTCGTCACCCAACACTCCTCCCCACAAAGGAGCCAAGTCAAGCCAAGTCGGTAAGTAACTCATTTCAAGCCAACATATAGTCTCCTTATATATATAACCAACATTTGCTTACTTGAGGTGCTTTGCTTTCTTGAGGTTGACATGAATTACATACAGACTCTAGACTCTGTCAACTTAAGAAGAGCTTAGGAGCTCCTGTCTTTGGATTTTAGCAGACAACACTCACATTCGCAGTAGTTTCTATACTGTTTACAGTCAGCCTGATATTTCAGACGTCTCCTCGAGTCGCAAGAGGAGTTTGCGACTCGTGGAGAAGGCTGAAATTCAAGCTAGTTTACAGTCCCCTCTTTTTTCCCGCCTGGTGTACGTGTAGGATGGCGATCGCCGCGGTCACAGTGATTTAATTTGAGCATCCCCTGTGACGTTGCTTTTTTTTTCAACCCTGTTTGCTGAAATGCTGTTCCCCCCTACATTTCGAGCCCATGCCTAATTTATCGAAGACACTAAACACTATTTTTCAGATAAATTCACTGAATATTACAGTATCTGTTTGCTACATGTCCGGGTCAAAGGTGAATAGAAAGAAAAGGAGCCATCTGTCTTTGTTTGTTTGTTTTTGTGTTCCACCTTGCTAAATGTATCAATTTCGGAGCATTTGGTTCCGTCGTGAAGTCTTGTCGCGGAGAATAGCTACGCATTACTGTTTCCAAAATGAAATCTTGTTCACTAAAAATCCAGGGAACGTCACAAAATTCAAAGAAACAAACATTTTAGCAAAGCATTCGAATTAGCAGATAAATATTAATACATTGCAAAGGTTATCTCTCAAATAACTTCGCTCTCACCAGTTTTGTTGTCCGAGGATACCCAAATCACTTTGACAGCGTCGATCGCCAGTCCTCAAACTTGCGATTCGGGAGACGGCTAAAATTCAGGTTAACTGACAACAGTTAGAAACTACCACTGCGCGGCTACCACTGCCACTGCCTGCAACTATTTACGGCGAATGTGAATCTTATACACTGAAGTCCAAAGCGACGAGCCCCTAAGCTCTTCTTATTTACGGTCACAAAGCTGTAAATGGATAACCGTTAAATCACATGGCAAACAATTACAAGAGGTGGCTGTGTAAGGAAAGCTTGAACCCTCCCTTTCTCGGGACCCATTTTAATATAGTTTGAATTTAGAAGCAAGCCTTCACTCATTACTGTCATTTGCATGGACCCTCAATCGCCCAACAAATTAATTGCAAAAAAATATTGTTTTCTCATACTCGGACATGATACTAGTTTCTTTTTCTTTATTTCTTTATTTTTCGTTGTTTTTTTTGTTGTTGTTGTTGTTGTTGTTGTTGGTGTTATTTTATGTTATTATTTATTTTTACAAATATTTTATTATTATTACTATTATTATTATTATTATTAGTTTTTTTTATTGAAATGAAATGTTTTTAATTCGAATAAATATCTTTATCAATTTTTTTTAAAATCGAAATCAAATGAAATGAAATGATTTGTAAATAGTGCTTTGTCTGAATTTTTTTCTTCTTCTTCAGTGAAATTAATTGTAAATAGGTTTTAATAGTAGTTTTGTTATCAATAAAAGGTTATCATAATTAAATTATTATTTTATTTATTTATTTTTTTCTTGAAAATTATTTTATTTTTTCATGTTCCGGGATGTTCCGGAATGTTCCATGTTCCTGGTTTTATCGAAGCCCCTTGCTACCTGCAAATTACACCCTCCGTCGTAATCGTCGCTGTTTTTGAAACAAAATCAAGGCATGCTACGATGGCCCAGGAGGGTCACAATCCAGTATTGGTTTTTGACAGTCCAGTTATGGTTTTAGACGGTCTACTTTTAGTTTTTACACAGTCCAGTTTTATTTTTTTTTTACACAGTCCAGTTTTATTTTACACGGTCAATGCACAGTCCAGTTTTATTTTCTGTGTAGTTACCAGACCTCTCTTGCGCTACTGTAACACGTGTTATCTCATGGCAGCCATTTTGTATTTCCTTGCGACGATGGATTCAATCATCAGGCAGGCTATTCGAGAGGAACTGAGACGTTCAAGTTCTAGTCGTCCAGAAACTGCGTCTTCTACTAATCAAGATGATCAGGGAAGAAGTGAAAACGAATCAGGTGCGACTGGATCATCAAGAAGTTCGTTTTCATCACGAACAGTGGGCCCGTTTGTCAGGGTTGCCTGAACCGAATCAGGAAAGGTGGCGGAAAGGAAAGCTCTAGTAAAAGGCGGAAAGTAGTTAAAGAACACAGAATACAGGTGAGATGGTTACACTATGACCCGCCTAAAAAGTCCTTTGTTCCTGTTCGACAAAAAAAACGGAGGTGGAAATCGCTTTATTGCAAATACCAATAATAACAATAATAACGCGCCAAGCCTTGAGAAGCTCATGGAAAAGGCTTCTGCGCTGTTTTTCCTGGAGGAAAAGAGTGTCTTTGCAGGAGTTACGTCCGCGTTCCTGTAATGAGCTTGGGCCGCCTCTGGTTCATTTCGTCCAGGTGGCCTGCAAAGACCAGTAGTGTAGCAGCTGATCCTAAGGTCTCTCCTAATTGGTCACTGAAAACAATGACATGTCATTCTTCCCATTGTTTTAGTATTGTTTTGGGTTAGGGTTGCGCACCATTGGTGACTTCTCTTCTCTTTTTGTCGAACAGGAACAAAGGCCTTTTTAGGCGGGTCATGGTGTAACCATCTCACCTGTGTTATGTGTTGGTGTTCTTTAACTACTTTCCGCTTTTTACTAGAGCTTTCCTTTCCGCCACCTTTCCTCATTCGGTTCAGCAACCCTGACAAACGGCCCACTGTTCGTGATGATCCAGCCGCACCTGATTCGTTTTCACTTCTTCCTGGACGACTAGATCTTGAACGTACTCAGTTCCTCTCGAACGGCCTGCCCGATGATTGAATCCATCGTCGCAAGGAAATACAAAATGGCTGCCGTGAGATAACACGTGTTACAGTAGCGCAAGAGAGGTCTGGTAACTACACAGAAAATAAAACTGGACTGTGTAAAAATTAAAACTGGACTCTGTACAAATTAAAACTGGACTGTGTAAAAAAATAAAACTGGACTGTGTGAAAAAATGAAACTGAACTGTGTAGAAACTAAAACTAGGCTGTGTAAAACCATAACTGGACTGTCAAAAACCAATACTGGACTGTGACCCTCCTGGACCATCGTAGCATGCGGAGGCTCCTCTCTGTCAAAATAAAAGTCTTCTTCTTGTTATTGTTGCATGCGAAGCAAAAGATTGGAGATATTAAACACGCACAGGATGAGATCATTTTTTGTTTCCCTGGTAACCGGGTTCGATAGCCTCGACATCAAGAGTGACACAAAGAACAAAATCACCTTTCACCGGCGAAAAATGTCTACGCATGCTCTGCAAAAAATGGCACGTGATCGATTTCGGGCAATGTCATTGGCTCCGAGCCAAAAATGCCCGCGAAATGTTGTTGAGATTAAAGAAGCGATGGCAGCTTTTTTTGGCGGTGACAACGTTGCAATTTCTTGCCACTGTAAGAGATAAAAAATTATTTTGGTCGAAGTTTTGACGGAGATGTGTTCTCTAGAGAATATAGCGTCCTGGAACTGGCGAAAAATCGCAGTGGCATGGTCTGATTCAGTTTCGTTGACGTTGAGATCGCTGGTTTGCATGTGGAAGACGGGCCGAAAAGGTGGGTAATTTTTACTCTCTTTGTTTACTGCATCTTCCGTGCCACTCGGTACAAAAAGAAATTATAAAGTAGTGGAAGAAAAATTATTGGGCTTTGTTTTGGTATATAAATAGGCTTGTACCGAGTGGCAAGGAAGCGACAGTTTTGTTAAATGTGTATCCCGTTTTTGTGTCAAAATTCGACTTTAACATTCGACAACATTCGACTGTTGATCGAAGAGCGGATTACAACGCTACCCAAAATGTTTTTGTTGTTTAGTTCGAGTTTCCTATCAAGGATTCAACAAAAAAAAAGTTGAGGGACAGACATTTTTGGGCTTTTATTTGTTTTGTTAACATGACTTAGCTTGTACTTTGTTGCTCGAAAAACTATATTTAGATGCTAAATCTCTGTGTGTTTACACTGTTTATGGCAGAACAATAAGCTTACGCTTGGTTTCTCGTGTCACTCGGTACAAAAGAAATATTCTTAGCCATTGTCTTGCTGTGTAAATTGTCTTGTGGCTAGTGGATCGAAAGCGCAGTTTTCTAAAGTGCGTAGTTCGTAACGTGATTTTGTCGATCGGTGCACATTTCATTGTTGTTGAACATTATTACAGCTTTGTATGTTACAGAATTTGTGTTTTATCCGAACTGTCGAATGAGAAAATGTGACAGTGTTTTCATTAAAATGCTTAGACCGTCTTGGAGCTACAGTTCAATAGGTCCTGCAACATTTTGATTTGTAAAAAAATTCTGTTTACAATGTGCACAACTGCTTGGAATTTTATAATTGAAGGATCGAAGTTTAGGTTATTTTGCTCATAAATTTGGCTTGAGATTATACACACAACGAGTTACTTGTTACTTTCCTCGTTAGGAACCGTATACTTACGGACATGATTTCCCCCGTGTACAATTTTTTAGTACTAAATTTTTACACACAAGGCTTTCAGTGGGGGATGCTTCTTTGCTTGAAAATTGGATCCTGGAAGGAGATGAACAGGATAATTTTTCTGTGAATGCTTTTGTTTTTATGTGATCGTTTTTGGCTTAAATTTTTGGGGGCCAAGTTATAAAATGAACGACAGAGTTAACATGCTACTAAGTATTCAAAAGTTCTTTCCCAGAAAAAAAATATCATGACAAATTAAACTTACAGGAGTTTAAAGCTTGGAGTAAACTTTGAGTCTTAATAAAATTTTCGTTGGATCATGTTGATAAATGTAGTTGTGTAGGATGTGCAGTTTCCAATTTTGATCTTCTGTCAGAATTATGAGAGGACACTCACAGATCGCATTCAAAAATTATAGTTTCATTGTAATTATCATTTGTTTCTATTCCTATAAACTTCTCATCAGGTCTACATTTTGCATGAATTTAATGTGATATATATTTGAAGTGGTTTTTGTTTCACAGTGAAGTAGTTTTCACTTTGTTTTTTGATTTTGAAGTTCAGTTTCTTCTTAGTTGTTGGCTAAGGCAGTGTTGAAGTATCTGACATGTTAACATACTTTACTTTTCATTTCTCTTCAGAAAAGATTGATTGATCGTGCATCAAACAAAGTGCAGCCTCACAAACAAGATTTTTTAATGGAAAAATTTGTACTCAAGGAAAGCAAATGTCCCTGACAGTGTCAATAAAATTTATTTATGGAGATATCTGGGTTTTTACTCCTTTGTAGCACTTTAGACTATATGCATCACTTTTTTAACCTTCATATACTAAAAAAATATAATCAGTATTTTTTCCAACTAACACTTGAATCAAGGTTCTCTTCTTTTAAAGTATAGTAAATAGTATTGCCCTTATTTTAAAAATTTCATTATCATTTGCAGATCAAACACAATAACCATTGAAAAGAAAAAAGCCTTGCTCAGTCAAAGACGGCTTTAAAGTTTTGATATTAAAATTGCACCCGTTCTCAATGAAAAGACTGAATGCAGACACTAAAGTTCATTTCGCTGATGTTCAAGCTTTTTTTGTAAATTGGAAAGTGTTGCTGGAGAAAAAGTATTTTTGCTTTACCTTTTAGGGAAAAAAACAATAATAAAATAACTACAAGGTGTCTAAGCAATTTCAAAGGACCCATAGTGTCTTATTTATCTGCTGCATTGAGCTGTGAACAAAGGCCGTTCTTTCTGGTGACTCTGCTTTTTTCAGAAACATTGTTGTCCTTCGTGATCCGAAGTTGAATCCCGAAAACCGGCCAAATCGCGAGCATCGCAGGAAACGAATCCCATAGGAATAGATGAAAAAGGATGTTGCATTCCTTTTAGCCAAACCTTTTTTGGATTTGGACAATCCAGATTGTTTGGATTTTCGTGCTAGCCGGAACAAAAATCTGAAATAAGATTGATCCATACAGAAGCTGCCTGCCGCTCCGATCTTCTTCTCAATTTTAGCGCATCGTTTTTTACGTCTTCCTGCTAAATTAAGCATCTTCTCGTGGAAAAAGGGAAAAAAAAAATGCTCTTTAACTAGTGGTGTTTCATGCTGGGACTCCGGCGTCAACTTAAAATTATCTGGAATTTGATTCAAGAACATTTCAGAAGACAATTACGAATTCTCAAGCGCTGAGAAGCAAGCTCTTGACACACAGACATTGGCCAGTATAGTTTTTTCGGTGAGAAAATCTAAGCGTTTTCACTTTCTAACGGATTTAGAGTGACAGTGGAACTTGAGTTTAGTATACTACAATGAAGGAGTTGAAAATAACTTTTGCCTGCACTAACCTTGACCTGCTGTATTTATTGATAAACGAGCACGTTTTTGCGATCGAAAAGCAGTTTCGTTAAATGGAACAAAGATCTGAAACCAGATTGAGATACCAATCTGCGCCAACAGGGATTGCCTGCGGCATTGTGTTATATTATATGCGCGCGCCGGTTTTCCCTCGTGTTGTGATTATCGCCTCCATCTTGTTGTAAGAGCGATTCCGTTGACATTAAAGCCGTTTGAGTTCCTTCGTTGTGACGCTCCTGTCTCTTCAACATTGGCGCTGAACGATCCACGTTCAGAGGTAGATCGTTCGGATTGCAATCTTAGATTGGTTTAGTCCTTAAAGGAACAAAAAATCGAATTTTCGATCGCAAAATCCGGATTTAGATTGGCTAAAAGGAATGCAACTCTAGGCTATTCTAAAAATATCCGATGTGCATTTGCAATTCATATTAAGCTGCAATTAACCTTCTTTCCACTGGAATAAACAAAGTATCGAGGTATTGCCGCCATTTTGAATTTGGCAATGTCACGTGGTCGTACGACGACCAATCAGACATTTTTCGCCGGTGAAAAAATCACCTGACCTCAAAAGTCTGCGCATATTTCGTGTGAGAAATTTTATTTCGATGCAAGCGGCGGGAATTTCGAGTTTTTGTTGTTTTGCTGCCATGCCCGCGGTCGATCGTGGCCAAGAAATCTCTCGTTCGGACTGTTACTTCTTGTTATCTACAAGACACGATCAAGGGAGGCAAGGTTTTGAGGGCGCAAGTGACCGAGAGAAAGAATAGGACGTCAACAGACTTGAGCTGCATGATGTGTACAGATATAGATGAGCTGTGTGGAAAGTTTTCGACCGGAGAAGCGTGTAGAAAGAGGAAAAGGAGGGCAAGTTCTTCAATGAAGGTTTCTAGACAATTAGGGCAACATGTACTTTAACTTCTTTAAGCATGTATTGTAACCGAATCCTCAATCGATCTCGAAATTGAATGCAAGTCGAGGATTATTCCACAAGGCAAAGTATGAGGCTATCCCTACCAAACGTTAAACAGAATTTTGGGAAAAGGACCTTTCTTTTTACTGGCGCAAAAAATTTAACAAACTCCCTTTAAACACTGTGAAGAGTGAAAACATTCAAACGTTCTGCCGCCGAGCAAGACATTTGTTTTTATCATAACTTTGATATTTTATTTTATAAAATAACTGAGATAGTACGCGTGATCTGATTGGTCAAAAATCTATGGTTTATTATACCGGTAAACCCATAGGAAAAGGCATCCGGACCACGAGCCATAAACAAAACCGGCTATTAATCTGCAAACAATGATTTTAGAAAGACTAAAAAACACCACAAGTTACTTACCCAGCCCTTCTTAATATCAAACGCGTTCGTTTCCATATTTTATAATGCCAGAGCTTTAAAAAAAGTACAAAGCTGGAAAGCGGTTTACATTTCACGACGATGCCAAATCGCAGAGAAAGACAACAACTGTGTGAATTTCTGGTGTAGAAAGTCTCCAGGAAAACTTAACCATGTGCCAACCAGCAACAAAACGGATAGTTTTAGCATTCTTGATTTATTTTATGTCAAAATTAAATTCCTTAATGAAAGAAATTGTTCCAAAAAGAGATCTCTGATCAAGGTATAATACAAAATTGGCCACTGAAGGTTGTAAACAAGCTGCCAACGATGATGAAAGATGTCAGAGTTTCAGGCTGGTTTTTTCCAACATTTGCACAAATCATTCGGTGATATCGATGCCATAACCTACCTCAAACCACCTGACTTTACAAATCGACAAATATTAACGTGAATATGTGGCTACGGCAAAGAAACCTTTCTCCACCATTGACATATTTCCATTGGTCGCTGTACGTGCATATAAAGTTACATGCGACAACTTCGCAAATGCAGCCACGTCGTTACCGAGGCATTTCTTAATCATAATAAAGTCCAGAAAACAGATCTTAAACCACTGCGGCTTGTAAAATGTTAATGAAGTCCTCCATTACAATAGCTGCCAGTTCCATCTGTAAGCACGAAATTCTTACGGATCGAAAAGCTTGTAAATCACAAGCCGAAATTTACAAGCTTTTCTCGTGTTCTCCCAACATCCCATGTGGGTTATCACGCCAGTAAACCCATAGAAAGTGTGGTCTATTGCTTAAATATTTTAGGCTTTAAAAGTGATTTTGCATTGTATTTTTAGGCGGTTAATGTAGTTCTTAAATTCTGTTATTGTATACTGTATTTTTATTATGCTTTTTAAATGTAAAAGTTCATAAAAATTGTTGCTGTAAATTAATTTTTTAAGATACAGGGTTTATTGAGACCAGCCTTAGAGCTGAATGGGCTACCCTGTGTAAAAAAGTTTTACTTTACTTATTTGTTAGTAAGCTATATCGAGGAATTCTGGAATATTGAAATCCGGAATCCGGAATACAACTACCTAGGGCAACTTTCTTGGAAGGGACAAGAGAACAGCAATGGAAGATAGGCTATAATTTTAAGTGAAAGTACATGTAGTCTAAATTTTAATTAGGTAGATGTAGCATGCATGTGGGGAAAGGAGTTTGGACATGGTATTATTCAGTGCTGGATGGGGGGCCGGGGGGGGGGGGGGTTGAACTACCCAATGTTGCTGGTAAAAAGAGCAACTAAGTCTTCCTAGCTGAGAGGTAGGAAGATCCCAGCAATAGGATGATCCTAGGTCCTTGTAAACTGCTTTTGCTAGGAAGATCCTAGTACAAAGGATAAACCAGACAATATTAAAAGGACGATCGGTCATTCAGAGGGTAATCACTATAATTGAGGCAGACAATTCTGTTCATGGTGTTACCACAAAGTTGTGATGATTCTGCCAGCTACTGCTGAAAGTTAGTTATTTAGTTTGCTCTTCTAGAATCTTACTGGTGGGATCTTCCTCCCTCCATGTGAACAGCCCTACATCGTAGGAAGCATAAATGAGAGTGTAACTGTGCATGTAATGTTCTGAACATTTTAAATGCACTCCTTACCACTTCTCAGCCAGTGAGAATTCATGCAAAGCATATATTGTTATAGAACAAATTTGTTTTCAGGTTAATCTTGATTTAGCCCTCGTGGATTCTCAATTTCCTTTCTCTCCTAGTCCCAAGAGACAAAGGAAATTGAGAATCAGCCTGGATTAAAAAAATTTGAACCTGAAATCAAATTTAACCCGTAACATTAATGATCATCTACTGAAATTTCTTAGCAGTTTTTGAAGGAGTTGCTGCTTTGTTATCAGTTTTTATTTTTCTCTGCAGATGTCCATGCATGTTGCATAAAAAACATTGGCTGGTAATAGTTAGGTGCATCCCAAATACAAGGAAATATGCTGTTGTCTTGAAGTTTGAATGAACAACCATTGGCAACCCATCCACTTCCAAGGTGTGAACTTGAACTGTTTATGAACTGGACTGTTTATGTCAAGTTATGGTCCACATTTTGTATGGTACACACTGTTTTTTTCATACATTGTACTATGTAGAATTTCCCTTCTGAGCAGGCCATCCTTGTTCCAATAATAATTTGAACAAGCATGGCTCAAGTACATACATGTGTATCCAGTTCTAGTGTAAACAGAGGGGATAAAGAGAGGGTAACTGTTACATGAAAATTAAGTGGAATCAAAGCCAAAGATACAGTAACTCTTCTGTACCCTGTGCTATATTTGCATGCTCAGGACCTTGTGTTCACTTTAATTTTAAAAATGTTACTTTTTTAATGAACAGCATGCTGCCTTGCTATAACTTGTTGGAAAGTGTCTCTGCACATATTTGATCTGTTTTATTGCTCAAGATCCATCATTTTATGACACATGACAAAAAAATTTCCTAATTGCCTCAAAAGTGTGATAGGTTATTAAACATAACAATAATTTGACTGCTCGTGAGGTGTTTCAAACCACCGGACCGTTGCCTCAACCGTGAAGTCACAGTAATTTTCTCTAACCGCTTTCAAACTTATTGAATAATTGGCTTTACTATTAAAGTTTTAATTAAGTTTTCAACATTGTATCTAGCCGTTTTGTCTTATGAAAGCCATTTACATGCATTAAACCTTCGTTTTGTATTAGATGTTATTATATGGCCATGTCTCAAAAGGACTGGAAACAAACAAATTCAAGAATTTGATTGGCTAAAATCGATCTTGACCGCGGTCTAGATTTTCCCATCTAGACCGGCATCTAGACCCATGTTGTTGTAACAGTTATCCTCGAAAAGTTTCAAACAAAGAATATGAAAAAATTGGCTTGTTACTGTTAATAATACGAAATGGAAGAATCAGTGGACCTTCACGGGGAAGCAGGTAAAGAAAACGAGCAAACATTGGCAAATTTGAGTCCTGCCGAGGAAGCTACGAGCAAAGATGAAGTCGAAATTGAGAAATTTTTGCAGGAACAGAAATCAAAAAACACTCAGTACAAGACTAAGAGCGATTTAAACGCATGGAAGAAATTTTGAGAGTCACTAAAAGAGTCTAGAGCAATTGAAAACATACCTGCGAATGTGGTCGACCTTCTTTTGTCCAAATTTTTCATCTGCGTTCGTAAACAAAATGGCACTGAGTACGAGCCGGGTACAAAGACGCGTTTACTGCAGCCAAACTCGATGACACAAACAAGAAGACGGTTTCTAATCACTCCGTTAGAAAGACCAGTGTTGGACGACTTCTCGAAGCAGACGTTCAGCCAAACTTCGTTGCACAGCTTAGCTGCTAAGCGATCACAAAAAATTTGAAAAGCCTCGACAGCTACCATTCAGCATCTCTGAAGCGACAGCGAGAAATGCCTGCTATCCTGAATCGTGAGCCGGTTACATCCGCTCAGTCCGAAGAAAACCAAGTCAGTACCTCCACTACAACACAGCAAAATGTCTTCACAGTCCAAAAAATCCAGCCTCAGGCAACTTTTGCCGCAACGCATATTGACAAGTTCGAAGGCTGCACATTTAACATCAACGTTTTCTGTGGTGATCAGTCGAAGATCGCAAGGCTGAATGAGAACTGATCGCTGAGCGATCGAGGCACAAACAGGCATTACTTACATTGCAGTTGCACCTTTGGTCACTTTTCACAAATTGTTGTTTCAACCACAAGCTTTTTCATTGAGCCTGTATGAAAAATTTTGTCTTCATTCATTGACGAAGTTTGTACAAAGCTGGACTTTCAACAGTTATTTTTGTCCCGTTTGGACTGGAGACCAGTGACGGAGGAAAGCCAGCTAAATGCTTGAGCCCGCGCGGGGAAGCGAATAAAATTATGTATGTTTTTGTTCCTTTGTCTTCTAGTTTGGCCATATAATAAACATCTTATTAACCGAGCTAGGTCGGTCTGTATGGGAGAATCTTGACCTCGGTCGCCGGTACAGACCTCACTGCGTTCGGTCTGTACTGGCGACCTCGGTCAAGATTCTCCCATACAGACCTCCCGCTCGGTTAATAAGAGCTAATTATTTTCCTCATCTTCCATAATGGAATTGTCAACTGTCTATACATACATGTGTATAGATTTTTTGATAGCATCAAGGTGCAAAGAAAGTCACTTTGTACTAGGCCAAGAGCCATTTTTACTAGTCCGAAAAAAAAATTGTTTAGTTTTACTGTTCTTCTGTATTGCAATTCCTCTCCTCCACAAAATTGACTTTGCCAATAGCATAATCCACTTGCCCCAGGCTATCAGACACAACTTTCTTTGCATGCTGAGCACGTACTTATTGAATCTAAATTTGTGAACCTGGATGGAAGTATATGTGTAACATAATTATGTTACATTTGTAGAATAATTTTATAAATAATGGCCCATACTCTGTGATCCTTTAATTGTGTTTCTCCTCTGGATTTGTAGGATCGCAAGTGAAGGCAATCATGCTCAGTTACCAGAGTAGTTGAGTCAATCTATAGGTATAGTGACTACAGCGGAAAAGAGCATTACCCAAGTTCCCTTCAATAACTGAAAGGTGAGAACTTCGTTCACTTACATTATTAACAAAATTTACACAGGACTAAATTCTATGAGGATGTCCTTTCTGAGGTAGACATTCATTGCAGTTCATTTGCCCGACGTAACCACTCAAACCAAATCAAACGTTTTATTAATCAAACTTGAAAGAAGTTAATCAAATGATAAGGTTCGATTAAGTTCAGTAATCAAACACAATCGAACTTTCACAAAAAAAATTTTAGTAATCGAACCCAATCCCAATCAAACTTTGATTAGGCTCAATGGCGTATATTTGATTAAAAATGGACAGTAAAGCGGAAAACTGAGCGTGTTTTGCACTTGCTGAATGTTTCCATTTTCTCAGTAGGATTTCGTGCTGTGGATTAATGAGTGCTACCTTGGGTAATGATATGAAGGCTTTATCCTCTCTTGTTTGAGAAGTATAAGCGGGTAAAAAAGTATGACATAATGAGCTTAGGCTTATTGTAGTTCGACACTTAAACTTTTCACCCAATAATGCATAATGTACATGTAATCTACTGATATTTTCACCGGTAAACATTCTAGACCATTGTACATCGTAAAAATGAATTGAGTGTGACTAAATAGATTTGACGTCTGAATCAGCCGTTGCATATTTGGGTCGACGAGTGAACTTTGTCTGACGCTATCAATCAGTTCTAGAGTCACGTGATCAAGGGCCTCAGGCCAGAAAACAGTCCTGGCATAGAAACAACATAGGGTCTGGTTAAAGCAATGTATGACTCATTAACATAGGTTTTACATAGCTTTGTGACATAGCATTTGCATAGATTCTACATAGTGTCTGATTCTAACAGGGTTACATCAGTTGTACGAACTGAACGCACCTTTTTTATCTTTGCGTTCACTGACGAGGTTTAAACTTATTTTGATAACTGTGACGTAGAACCGTGTCTATGAGCAACCTGGTTATCAGGCTACATGTAGTTTTGTGATGGCACCAGGAAACGAAGTTGTCTCTGACATAGTTTTATTGTTCAATTCCTTTAATTTAAGGTCACGTGCTGATCAAGCGTTCCCCAATTATAGTACTGAATTATAACCTAATCAGGATTTAAGGGAAATATATCTGTCTGGATTTACAAAAACGTGGCTTACAGAAATCTCTCTTATATACCCTCTGACTGAGTCTTGTAGAAGAGCAGTTTTTTTCGCAGTTACTTTTTATTTATTTAACCGGTAACGGATAGGCCACAGTTGATAGACTTTGATGACTTTCTCAGTGGCTATTAGTCTATTACCCCCCCCCCCCCCCCTCAGCCCCTAACAAAAAATGTTTTTCATAACTTCCCATAATTCTCTCTGTATGTCAGTTTGAAATCAGCGCGCGTATTAGACTGAACTCGGCTCTCATAGTGGGTTGTCTTAGAGTTTTTTGGCTGCCTTGAACAAAGTTTTCCGGAAGGCATCATTAAGCCTTATGAAGGAGCAATTCTCACGTCTGGCAAAGTCTGCTGCGTCCAATATCTTCTGGTATTTCGTCTCATTTCGGGCTACACGGGTGAAAGACTGATCCCGGGCTTGAGACGGAAAGAGTGGATATTGCGAGCTTTGTTGTTGGCAGTAACAAGTCTTTGGCCTCACAAAGTAGGTTCTAGGGTTGAAATCTATTAGACAAGATGGAAATTCATGCTGATTTCTGAGCAGGCCAAAGACTTAGTAAAAAATTGTGCGGAAGGAGGGAGCCGTATGTGTCCTTTCAACCGCTGGTTTACATCCGGGATCTTGAATAAATCGATTGTCAGTGAGTCGAGAAAAGTTCCATGTGACGATGTATGTGGGGAAAGCGAGAGATTTAAGGAGTAATTTGACGATGTTTCGCCCGTGTTAAGTGTGGAAGTATTATGAGTGGTTTTGGGAAGTGTTTGATTGCCGCCAAAGTCATTTATTGTGTGATTTACCGAAAGTGTTGACAGTCAAATCTCAAGCATAAAAACGCTTCGCGAGTCTTTATTTTAAGTGATTTTGTCTTAGAAAGCCTGTTCTGTGCTCAAAGATTGTGGATTCTTAATCTGTTTTCGGCCGACACTGAGCTGAGGCCTCACGGTTTGACTGACTAAAAGATTACAATTTCTGGACCTTTCAAATGTTGTTTATTTCATCGCAAAATCTTGTTACTTCTGCGAGAACTTTACCGTCTATTGCCAGTAATAATGCTGTCATTGTTTAGCTTCAGCTAGTGACTTTGAACTGCTTCCCATTCCACTTAGACGTCAAATAGTTAAAAGTACTTGAAATTTCTTTAGCCACGTTTTAACAAATCCAAACAGATATAAAGGGCGACGAATTCTCGAATTCATCACTTTTTACCACAATGCATTGCATTTTACCAGAGTGCACTGCGACACTTTTAACCAGAGTTCTCTGCGGCATTGCGCCACGAACAACTCAAATATAAACACGAGGAAATTCGGTGGTTGAGAGCGTGCAGGCAGATTTTCTACTGCACGGTTAGAAATCTTATCAAATTTAAGACACGCAGGAATCTTTCAGATGAGTACGATGGTTATCTTTGGGATTGGATTTCAAAAGCCTTTGACTCGTCCAGGCGCGCGTTAAACTTGACGAGAAGATGACCACTTGCTCTTCGACTCCGCAACACGGGGGATATACAAATTCCAGCTTGCTAGAAGGTGATGTGAAAGTGAGAAAATGTCATGCCATGCTATTCTTAAGAACCTGTATGAGCCGAAAATGGATGTGATTTTGACCATTAGCTTCAAAATAAGAGCGCAAATCGAGATAACAAAACATCTGTTTTGCGTCCTACTTTGCAGGCGAGGACGTGTACCGGCGTTTTGTAAAGCATAATTATGTTCTTTCATTCATTCATTGCCATGGAATATGCGTTTACATTGTTCTTTTAATGTTAATGGCTCGGTTAATGCGGCACGATAATCTTACTGGCGGTTTCACCCGATGGAAAAGGCATTCAGAAATTAAAGACTTTTCCCTAAAGTTGCGTAATCAGCCTCTGTAGTGTAGTGGTTAGGTGTAGTCGCGTCGAACCTAAGGTGCCGGGCTCAAGTCCCACTCCACTCTTTTTTTTTTTCCTTCTTTCTTTTTTTTCCCGTGTTTCATGTTGTTGTTTTCTATAAATATATACATAAATAACTGTTATTTAATAAAGTGGAATGAACAGCAAAAAAAATATTGTGTTTCCAGAGAAAAGACAGCACACCGTATATTAAATATATAGAAATATATAGCCGGATAAACAATCTGAACTTCTATCATTTCCTACAATTTACTGTGGGAAAACCAGCGTTGATAACCACTTGATCATTTTCTAAACAACGTTTCCACGAGTTCTTTCTATAGACCGATAGTAATTGTTACTCTTTCCAACATGTAAATAGGTCATTCAATGTCATTTTCGATTCTTTTAAGTCTCACTGCCTAAGTAATGCCAGTATCAACAGAATGTGCCGCAGCATTACTGTCTTTTAGATACCCTAGTTGATTATTTGAATAATTCAAATCTGTTTAATAGCTACAATCCCGGCCAAAAGGTTTTAGGACATCTTCCCTTTTTATGGAATTTGCAGCTAACCTGCAATACACACTTATAAACACGGCATTAACAAGATTTTTCCCCCACTCCCTTGAACAAAGTTGAGGTCCTTAACGATTGCAAGATTGTAAAAGGTGTTTGACTTGTAACACCCAATGCTGTTCAGTGGGGGAGGGGGTTCATCTTGAAATACATTTTCCTCACCTAAAACACAAAACGTCCCAAATCGTCAAATGTCCTTTACTGTATGCAAATGACAAAGATTTTGAAGCTACAATTTCTCAGAATTTAGTCAGGTGGAAAGAAGGTTGAAAGGATGAATTCACTGCTCATTAAGTATGCAAAAATTCAGCTATAAAGGATTCGACTTTCAAATGCTCAATAGAATCTTGGCGGCTAGCTTGACCCTGCCTGACTGATCTTTGCCACACTACAAAATAGTGTCAAGGAAATAAACCTAAATGACACCATGGGGCGTAAAAGATTAGGCTTCCTGTAAAGTTTATGCCACACTTCAGTAACGTACATATCGATTTTAGGATGGATTTTAGGTCCATTATTGTTTTTGTTATACATTAATGACTTGTATAATGTGTCAAAGGCCTTGGATTTCATACTTTTTGCAGAAGATACGACGATACGTTTTCTCGTAACGACCCAAATCAACTGATGGAAATTGTGAATAACGAATAGACAGTATTCGTATTCCCCGACAGTCCTGGGACGAGTATGCCTTGATCATGAATGCGAGGCTCATGCGGGGAACTTCTCGCCAAGAGGACAAACAAATATGAGAAAACTGCCGCTGAGTTTGCGGAATTTAAGGAAACTTTTTAACAATGTAAAGTTCCGAAGGGCTTACATACTTGAGAGATCATTATTTCAAACAACAAAAGGAAGATCTGCTCATTATTACTAAGAAAAACAGCGATCCTAACCATAATTATATTGCCACGAGAAAAGTGCTTGGTGAGCGAGTTTATAGTTTAATATAAACAGAGATGTTCTCAAAATCCCCGAAGCCATTTTAATTGTAATTTTCAATGTCCTTAAAACTTTTTGAAGAATATCTTTTACTGAAATGGACGTAATTATCGAAAGCCTGCGATAAAGTTGCAGTGATGTTATCACATCTACTATACAGAATTTTCTAACAGAGCGGATGCAAAATCTTGAATGTGTATTTGAAGTAAACCAAACGACTCATTCAGTGGATAATTACTCATCAGGACGGGGCTTAGCGTTCTGCACACAGTCCATGTGCATTTTAAGGAAGTTAAACCGGTTTGAACAAAGATGACTAGGTTAAGTTCATTTTTAAATTTTAGTTTACTTACATTATCTTCCATAAAAACTGTGCGAGAGTGCAAAAACGTGCACGCAGTTGACCACAGCGTTTGGTACAGACGATAATACTAAGCAGTTGAAACTCCACACTACAGATTCACACAAGAGAAAAAGAATAATAACAAGAAGACAATTTTATAAAAAGGATTCGAGTATTGACTTTTTGACAAAATATACCATTTTCTTGATTACTTCTTGTTTCTTCTTTTGGCTTCGTGGCTTTTAAATTTTGCTGTTAGTACCACCAGCTCTTTCCACAGTTTTGGTTTTTGAAACAGATATCCCTTTAGTTTACCCGTAAGGTTTCAGCTTTTAAATCTTGCAGTTTTTTGCTGATTTCTATCGTTTTGCAGCGATTCAGCCGCGACTAACCGATGTTTGTTTGTGTTTTTGCCAAAAAGTTCCCCGCTTTAGCCTCGCAATCATGCTGTGAAGTCTCTCGTCCCAGGGCCGTCGGGGAATACGAATATCGTCTATTGAAGAAACTATCAAGCTGGTTTCAGGCTAATAAGCTTTCTTTTAACATTAAAAAAAATCAAATTTTATTCTTTTTAAAACAAAGCAAAACAAAAAAGGCAAAAACTTGGCTTAAATTTTCCAATTAATGATATTGAAATTGATCGTGTAAATGAAGTTCTGTTCTTGGGAGTTATACTTGATGAACACTTATCTTGGAAATCTCAAACACAGAACGTAGCAAGTCTCAAAATCAGTAGTCATTATTAACAAATGAGGTTTCTGCCATATAAGACCTACTTATGTACTCTCTATTATAGTTTAGTTTAGTTTAGTTTAATTTACATTACTGTGCGAGTATTTGGGGATCAACTTATTAGTGAAATCTTAAACGTTTGACTGAATAATCTTCCGAAACGGGTTATTAGATTAGTTTCCAGGAGTTCTTTTGATGCACATTCCAATCCTATTTTTGTAAGCTTACGAATTCTAAAATTTGAAGATTTATTATTCTGATCAAACTCCAAATAGGTAAAGTTATGTGCCGTTATAAAAACGGCCTTCATCCTTGCTCACAGTTTCAATGACATAACACTAGAAGTAAGAAGTTCTTCCGTTTGCCCTACTGGAGGACAAATGTAAGGAAATTTTCACTTCGTTTTCAAGGGCCCAAAATATTTAATTCCCTTAGCCCTGAAATTCAGAATGCCTCTAGTGCTGGTTTGTTTAATTCTAAACTTAAGTCGTTTTTTCTTGGTATAAGCACGCTTTAGCTCTCCCAATGCTTGTGTGTAGTTATTCGCTTCTTTCGCTTTTTTTTTCTCGTCTATTCTTGCATTATTTTTTCTCACCTTTTCTTTCTCGTTTTTGCACTTACACGTTCAGCCTTTTCTGTTTTATCCTATCTAATGATTATTTTTTTATGTTCCAAACAAATTGTGTGTACTTAGAGTAAATTGCCGATGTCAGTATTGTAATTATTAATAAGATAACATAATTTTAAAAGGTTCTCCTATACACTAGCCTTATTGGCTTCCTTGGGCGCCTCCCTTGCCTCATCTTTTTCTTTTAAATTTAATATGTATATTTTGTGTTTTTTGGTAAAAACAATATCTTTAAAAGCCTTTAGTGAAATGCTTCTTACAGACTCTTCAGTAAAGGAAACGAGAAAAGTAATAAAATTATGTAAGGTATGTTGGGTCATTTCCGGCTGAAGATAATTCTAAAAACGTTCTTTAGGAAATCTGAGTCGCCGTATTCTGGGGGCAGCACTAGCGTGCTTGGCATAGAAATTAACTACAACTATAAAATACGTATCTCGCAAAGCCTCGCGACTCTAACAGTTACAGAGTTTGTAATATTTGAAATGGGACGTACCCCGAGAAAGAACGTCTTGATCGTGAAAATGTAATCACTTTAGAGAATTATTTTAGAAAAGGAATGTCATTTAACTAACATAGACCTTTTCCATGGCAGCATAAGCAAAACCTAATAAACAAATGCCGCGCCGGGGGGGGGGAGGGGGATAAGCGCGTTTGCACTATCGTGACATAGGGACGATTAAATGTTTCCCCGTTTGCTCGAATAATAAATATACTGCACAGAAATAGAGTTGTCTTTCATATATCGCGATTCAAATTATCTAAGAACTAAAAAGTATATACAACGATAGCTCTCAGTGTATGACAATAGATCCTTGTATATGACAATTTCTTCCGGCTTCGGCCTTTTCTCAAATAACAGGGATTTTTTTTTTCGCATTTTAAATACCGTTAAATCAGTGTATTAATTGTTAATAGCCTATCACACATCATAAAAAGTAAGTTTCTAAAAATGGGAAGCCTTGGTGCGACTTAAATGTGTTAGTAAAGTACAGCTTGGCAACGAAAATCTTAACCCCAACTAACTCTAAGAGGGCATTGTTTCTAACTTCCTTACTCGGATACTGTTTGTGCTAACTTTCTTTATGTCATAAGAATGTTATGTTGCTTTCTCACGGTGAGTACCATCTTCAAACTTATTGTGGGGAACACTTACCTGCGTTTTCTTGGTTTCTTATGAAGAGTGCTTTGATCGGGGCTTAAAGAAGGATCGCATTAAAGTCCGAAATAATCTGGTACGTGATCACCTTACAGAGATATTAATAGGTAGCTTAAGCAACGACGACAGCGACGTCTAGAATCGTCTGTTCTTCTGTATTGCAATTCCTCTCCTCCACAAAATTGAGATGGCCAATAGTATAATCCACTTGCCCCAGGCTATCAGACACAACTTCCTTTGCATGCTGAGCACGTACTTATTGAATCTAAATTTGTGAACCTTGATGGAAGTATATGTGTTACATAACTATGTTATATCTGTAGAACAATTTTATAAATAATGCCCCATTTACATTCTGTAATCCTTTGTGGTTTTCTTCTGGATTTTTAAGTTTATGCTACACTTCAGTAACGTACATATCGATTTTAGGATGGATTTTAGGTCCATTATTGTTTTTGTTATACGTTAATGACTTGTATAATGTGTCAAAGGCCTTGGATTTCATACTTTTTGCCGAAGATACCAACATATTTTTCCTCATAACGACCCAAATCAACTGATGGAAATTGTGAATAACGAATTGAAGAAACTATCAAGCTAGTTTCAGGCTAATAAGCTTTCTATTAACATAAAAAATCACCTTTTATTCTTTTTAAAACAAAACAAAACAGGCAAAAACATGACTTACATTTTCAGTTAATGATATTGAAATTGATCGTGTAAATGAAGCTCTGTTCTTGGGAGTTATACTTGATGAACACTTATCTTGGAAATCTCAAACACAGAACGTAGCAAGTCTCAAAATCAGTAGTCATTATTAACAAATGAGGTTTCTGCCATATAAGACCTACTTATGTACTCTCTATTATAGTTTAGTTTAGTTTAGTTTAATTTACATTACTGTGCGAGTATTTGGAGATCAACTTATCAGTGAAATCTTAAGCGTTTGACTGAGTAATCTTCAGAAACGGGTTATTAGATTAGTTTCCAGGAGTTCTTTTGATGCACATTTCAATCCTATTTTTGTAAGCTTACGAATTCTAAAATTTGAAGATTTATTATTCTGATCAAACTCCAAATAGGTAAAGTTATGTACCTTTATAAAAATGGCCTTCTTCCTTCAAGTTGCTCACAGTTTCAATGACATGCATATGTTTTGCTTCAATGTGACGTACATCCATATAACACTAGAAGTAAGAAGTTCTTCCGTTTGCCCTACTGGAGGACAAATGTAAGGAAATTTTCACTTCGTTTTCGAGGGCCCAAAATATTTAATTCCCTTAGCCCTGAAATTCAGAATGCCTCTAGTGCTGGTTTGTTTAATTCTAAACTTAAGTCGTTTTTTCTTGGTATAAGCACGCTTTAGCTCTCCCAATGCTTGTGTGTAGTTATTCGCTTCTTTCGCTTTTTTTTCTCGTCTATTCTTGCATTATTTTTTCTCACCTTTTCTTTCTCGTTTTTGCACTTACACGTTCAGCCTTTTCTGTTTTATCCTATCCAATGATTATTTTTTTATGTTCCAAACAAATTGTGTGTACTTAGAGTAAATTGCCGATGTCAGTATTGTAATTATTAATAAGATAACATAATTTTAAAAGGTTCTCCTATACACTAGCCTTATTGGCTTCCTTGGGCGCCTCCCTTGCCTCATCTTTCGAAGGAAAACCAAGAGCTCTCATTTTTGTTCCCCTCACCTTGCTCCCGCGTCTTGTTTTGCGTGCCGGTGGCGCGTGACTTGTCCCGATATTCCTTAAATGGAGAGCTCCCTCGCAGGCTGTTGAGGTGTTCATTGTTGTTGTACCCACAGCCCAAAAGGCATTTATCAAGTGCTGACATCTCCTATGGCACTCGACATCTGAACAAAAGCGGACAAAATTGCTCAAACTCTCGTTAGCCAAACCATCAATTCCAATCACTTTTGCGAGATTTGCCTCCAATTGTCGAAAAAATCGCTCCTTTTCTAGGCAAAAAGCAACCTTTGTTGTCTTAAATTGTTGAAAATGCTTCGCCATAATTTCGCATAATGTTAAACACCGTTACACTGTCAACAAAGACAAAACGTCTTTGTGCAACATTTTGTGGCTTTAAATTCACCGTAAAACAGTTCGAAAATATCAACAATTTATAATTAAGAGCCCATGACTGTAAATATCGAGAATCGCTGGCCAGGCTAAAAAAATCGAAAATTCTGATAATTTGTCAGAAAATCCCCTTTGGGGAACTATCTTCGAAAAAAATATTTTCAGCTTTCAAGAATCTATAGTTTTCGAGAAAATGAGGAAAAACGAAAATAGCGGTTTTTACCTAATTAATTATGCAAAAATTAGAGTAAAAATGACCTACTTTATTCCGGCTGTACCGAGGCAAGATTCAAAGCTATAAAACAGAAATATTTTCTTTTAAAAGAATTCTATCTTTTCTTTCTATCCATGGTACTTTTTAAACCATAAACTTGATTTTGAATTTTTTACGGTTTTTTAAACACTACCACGAAGCGCACTTTTTAAAATGGCTAAAAAATGAACAACTTCAGAGGCAAAAAACTCACCTTGGTATGTGTGATACCTAGCCAAAATGCATACTAGAACAAAGTTCAGCTCTTATATTAACAGAATATGAAATAAAAAATCTGGGTACTCCGGATTCGCTTTCACAAAATAAAAAGTTTCGTGACCACTAGTGGAAAATGTCACAAATTTGCATAAGTCAAATTTGTAGAGAAATGTTGCGGCAGCCGGTTTTGTTTCAATTCAGGGTCAGTATGTAATGTTCGGAAACATCACGAAGCAAGAAAACGTTTTTTGATAAAGTTTATGTTAAAATATCAGAGTAAATAACCGTTCAAAAAAAATAATAATAAAAAACGACCTCGAAGAAGCGTTATATGAAAGCGCTGAATTATTATGTAAACTATATCCCATGTCTCTCGTTTCTTTTTCTAACTCCTTGTATCAGCATCCATCTGTATCATCGTAAATTCGCCTCCGGTATATCTAAAATAGGTAGGGACATTTTCCTTGAAATTTTACTTTGAAGGAGGTTTTTTGCGAACGGGATACACTGCGTGAGAGGAAGTCATAAACTAACAGTCAAAGTAACAATGTCACGCAACGACGTCTCGTGCAGCTCCGCCTTCTTCTACTGATTTTTTTTTCCTCCTTATGAAATTTTATGGAAACTTTTGCTTTGAACAGACAATCCGTTGTTCGCAACATCATTTGTTTCTCAGTAGTTTATTGTTTTTTTTTTCAGAAAGAAGGGATACTAACTTTGCATGCCTGTCAGTCACACACTAAATGTTAGCATTTTCTTGTCAGAGATGTTGAAATCTGATTTTTTTACTGCGTATTACAAACAACAAACCGTCCCTTGGTTAATTTTTTTGCTTTTTCACAAATAGAGGTATAATCAGGCAGCTACCAAAGGCCCTAGGAAACAGCTATACGTGATCGTAGTTCATACGGTCCAGCGGTTTCTCTCCTCCGAAAGTTCATCGCGGAGTTGTACCACCTGCCAGCGCCGCGCCTTAGTGTGTAAATCTATACGCGAAACCCATGAACCAAAACAAGTTCCAACCGACGCCACCGAAGAACTGGAAAAGGAGTCTACAGTCGAACCTCCCGAAAGTGACCACCCAAAATGCGCAGACTTAATGGTCGCTAACGGGCGGTGGTCTCTTACGAGAATCGAACCACAAACCACAAACCACAAACCACAGGAGGTTTCTTTGAGAAGAAAACTGGACACATCCATTTCAAGGAAGATAATTTATCGCATGCAATTTCCAAGTTACGATATGTGCAGTTCCATGTTGTTGTTGTTCCTACCACAAGAGATCAGAAAACTCGTCAGGTGGTCGCTTACAAAAGGTTAAAAACAATGTAAAATCTTTAAACAGTCAGTACCAATTAGTGGTCGCGGGCGCTTACAGGAGAGATTCCAACTGTAAGACTTGACTGGGTGGGTTTTGGTGTTTTGGATAGGTGGTTGCACATGGAGGTTCAACTGTACTCCAACAAAATAAATCACCTTTCACGACGATGCGACCAGGATTTGTCTATGGAAGATAAGACTCCTTGTTCACCGCTTTTGAGCTACTCTAACCAACTCCCACCCATGTCGAGTGCTTGCAAAACGTAGCATCATCTTGAAAAGAGAAGTATCAGAAAGGTCATCCTTGACGCCCCTGGCCTATCGCAGTATGTGCAACGAACTTATATCGACGTAAGTACCGTTTATTAACCGGGCAGTCAGGCGACGTAGAGTTAAAGCGTAACTTGACTACGTTTTTCAGTTTACAGCAGACCCGAGTTTTGTTTAAAGAATTACCTGCCTTTTGCTCAGGAGTATTAACGTCAGTGCCCACAATGTCCCAGCTCGTGCCTTCACACCGGAACGTCCGATCGAATCATTGTTTAGTTGATAGTTACCCTTATCTTCCTCTTCCCGACTTATCTAGGAAGATCGAAGGGCCTCTGCTCCTGCTCGCAGGGTAGTTGATAGCGAACAAGGAGCTAAAAAACAGAGCGAGGTCAGTAAGTGGCATCGGCGGTTTTATTTACGCCTAACCGTTTCCCAAAGTATTGCTGGTTTTCAGTGTCACGCCATTCAAAATAGATCAAAATAAAAATCAAAACCGTCCAATAGATAAAGTCCAGAATCTGGGAAATGAAAGGAGGTACATGTACAAAGACCCTCGCCAAGATTCAGGTCAGAAGAATGTCTCGTATACGAGATATCCGAAGAAATGTTTTACCCAAACTTATAGAGATTTGTATGGAGACGCCATGCTGGTGCTCACCTGGATGAGCTCCAACATGGCGGACGGAAACCAACAGAAACATCTGTTACCGAGTTTTGCTACAACAGCGTGAAATTATTCCTCGAGAAACTCATAAACATTAAAGTAATACTTTTTCTAATACATGATCTGTTTAAATAGCAAAATTTCCTGAAATAAGTCATTTTTTTAACCTACCTGATAGCTCTCTTGGCCGTCATTTAAGTGCCGCGTCACGCAAAAACTTAGAAATTAAAGCGTCCTCTATGACAAAACCAAGAACCCTTTTGAAGCGAAAATTTGTATGAAAATTAGTTTTCAGCTGCTCTAATGCATCGTGAAAGTAAATTTTCGGTAGGATCGATAGTTTTTTAGTTTGAATTTTAGTGACGTCATGTGAAAACCAACAATAGAAGGAAAGAACTTCAGACAAAGGGGAAGAAGAGTTATTGCGATAAAACAGATAAAACTGCTCTTAAATTGATGTTTAGCTATGGCTTGTGCGAGGGGCTGGGGACTATGTAATTGCTGAATAACTTGTGCCGTTACCAAAAAAAGTACGGAAAAACATTTTTTCCTTGGTTTGGAATTTTGACCATGAAAATTTTAGCTCTAGCCATTTGTGATACCAGGCAAAAAAAAATCCAATATTTAGATATTTCGCTCTTAGCAGCAGGCCCTCCAATTAATGACAGTATAATATTACATATCCGCCGGAGCGAAACATGACAACAGCTGCTGTTTACAGATTGTCAATGTGTGAGGCGGGGTTTCTGGGCTCCCTGTGACAGTTCTTGTCAAGAAGACCCCAAATCAGTATATTTGCTGTTTTAGGTTGATTCTGTGCTATAACTTACTGCCTTTACCCAGTCAAAAAATGTTCAGTGTAGATTTAAATGTGGGGTATTATCATTTTATCAGGGAGCACTAGCCAAAAATATCTTTTTGGGTGATGCATTTAAACTTGAAAAAGATAGCCCAATTTTTCCAATTTTCAGTCCATGTCCATCCTGGCCATCAGTAGCAAGAGAACGCGACAGGAAACAGTTTCAGTGCCAAAATATCATCCTTACATAAAAAAAAAATGGACCATAATTTTTGGAACTAAATTGATGCGAAATGAAGACCATATCAGCTTTTTAAAATGAACTAGCAATTAGCCTGGCATAGCCTCTTTAACTCTTTTTTGACGGCCAATTTTAGTAGAAGAAAACCCCGCCTTTTGACCAAATCCTCCTTTTTTTCGCGTTTTTGCAGGAGAGCGAAGGCAAGCGCGAAGTGAGTGAGAAGCGCCAGACAAGCGAGACGGAGAAGACGCAGAAAAAACAACGGCCTGTCCACATACATTGTGGACATACATTGTGATTGTGATCACATACATTGTGATTTTTTTATCCCAAATGTTGCTTTTTTGTGTGTGTGACTCTCTCAAGATACATGAAGATAGGTGAAAATTTGCTAAATGAGGTACCAGTGGAAAAAATCCATCCTTAATTGTTGATTTTGATCAGTTTATAACCTTGTTGAATAAATGGAAAGCTAACTGGGTTCATGAAGGATATCCATGGTTAAGAAAAAAAAAAACACCAAAACGACCCCAGTGTAGGCAGTACTCCCTCCATCTGATTTACTTTTTCTATTGAGAGGACAATTGCAAGGATCCGTGAGGGTCCGTTCAATGAAGGTTTTAACTAATCAATGGCACAATTACGGGTCGGTCCACTTGGCGATCTCTGACCATCTTTGGGTGTTCGAAATCGTGTCTGGACTTAAAAGTGTTGAACGCAGGAACAGTGAAGAGGCAGAAAGAGCAGGAGGAAGAATTTCAGAAAAGAGAGAAAAGGGGGCAATGATTACTTTAATCTCGTCTTTACTTACGTTATTTTTAATATGCGAGACGTGGCAATTTCACCAAAGTATAACTTTGAAAAACTACTGAGAAAATTAACTATTTCGGATTTTTGTTGATTGAAAACTTCCAGGGTATGATGTATAGTGTTATTAATGGAAAATCCCCCAAAATGCCTTGACGAATGAACTATCGGTACCATAAAAGCATGTGCCCACTCCAAGAAAGATGTATGACGGTGAAATTCATTCAGGTGAATAAAGTAAAGTTAAGTTATCTGACATGAATAGTATTTCTTTACACACTACTTCATAAGCTCACATTTTTTTTATCGTACCCGGTAAAAATAAAGTCTGACTGTGATGAATTTGACAACGGTCACGCAATTGCAGAATACAGTACTCCAACACCCAACAGCAATTGCTGAACAACCTTAATTTTATAATGTACAATTAAGAAGAGCTAAGATACAAATTACAAAACATCTAACATTAGCTATTCTCTTGGTTATGCTATTTCAAACCTCAAATATTGCGTGATGCCAACAGTATTGAAATGCGTCCTTGTGTACGATAGGAATATGCATATGCGTTTGTATGCAAATTTGCTACAATGTGTCACCAACCTTCACAGCATCAGGAATATCAATTTTCAGATCCTTTATTTAATTTTAGCTTCATTTAAAGTCGCTTTCATCCTTTCTCCTACGTTTCGAATATACCACGTACCGAAACTACAAAGAAAAATCTGGCGGCTCATTTCTCTACAAATTTGACTTATGCAAATTTGTGACATTTTGCCACTGGTGGTCACGAAACTTTTTATTTTGCAAAGACAAATCCGGGGTACCCAGATTTTTTATTTCATATTCTGTTAATATAAGAGCTGTGCTTTGTCCTAGTATACATTTTGGCTAGGTATCACACATACCAAGGTGAGTTTTTTGCCTCTGAAGTTGCTCATTTTTTAGCCATTTTAAAAAGTGCGCTTCGTGGTAGTGTTTAAAAAACCGTAAAAAATTCCAAATCATGTTTATGATTTAAAACATACCATGGATAGCAAGAAAAATAGAATTCTTTTAAAAGAAAATATTTCTGTTTTATAGCTTTGAATCTTGCCTCGGTACAGACGGGATAAAGTAGGTCATTTTTACTCTAATTTTTGCATAATTAATTAGGTGAAAACCGCTATTTTCGTTTTTCCTCATTTTCTCGAAAACTATAGATTCTTGAAAGTTGAAAATATTTTTTTCGAAGATAGTTCCCCAAAGGGGATTTTCTGACAAATTATCAGAATTTTCGATTTTTTTAGCCTGGCCAGCGATTCTCGATATTTACAGTCATGGGCTCTTAAGACGGGGGGCAAGCCCGAGGGGGGTACTTGGGTTAATTTTTGCTGGGTATATGCCCCTGGCCTTAATTTCAGAGCCCCTAGACCCCATCTTAGTCACTTTTGGACAAATATGTAATTTTCGCAATCCCAACTTAGTCACTTTCTTTTAATGTATCGGCCTCATATTGAGTGAAGAACACTTACTTCTCAACTACAGTGCAAACATTCTGGTATGTTTGCTAACCGTAAATATGAAGAACTGTCTTACACACCAAAAATCACAAAATGTGCGACCCCATTCTAGTAATTGTATTGAAAATGCTTCTCTCAGTGTCGTGTTGATGTCTTGCAAAGTTAATTTTCACGTAGTACGATCACCTTTGCAGAATTCAGTGTGTTGACCCCATTATAGTCACTACAGACGTAAAAATGCGACCCCGTCCAGCGGCATATCCCCATTAGCCTCTTATAAGGAAGTACTCCCCCCCCCCCCCCCAACACCGCCCTTGCCCCGGGGAGGCAAGCCTTATTTTCACGACGCCGTGTTCGACCATTTTTGGTGTCCGTGAATCGTGATGTACTGAAAAACTGTTCTGTGAATCGTGAGCTGTCAAAATGCTCGACTGTTTACACGTGGATTGAAGATCAGTTGAAGAAAATAAATCGTTCATGTCACTATTCCTCTTAAGATATGCAAGAAAAGGTAACACAACTAGATAGCGCACGCAGGCAAATAAGACAATAACTACAAGATGGCGTAATAAGGGGGGGACACAGCCCTGTGGCAGGTTCCAGCGACTTCCGGTTATGCGCACAACAAAAACACAAGCCTCACTTATCGCCCCACTACCGTGGGGTAGGACAAGAGTATTGGCAGAGCCTTTCTTATCTCCCCAGCGCCGCACGGGCTGGATCGGACAAGATTAAGGCAAATGAATAAGATGGCTAGACACAAGCAATGCCGAAAGCTTGGGGGAAGTCGCAACGCAGACTTAACCGCACCACAAGGAGTAACCCCCCAACTTTATTGATACATAACACAACAACACTCCTCCAAAGAGAGGGAGGGTGGGTAACAAAATTACTGTAACTGTTTGCTTTCGCGCAAGCTAGGCGAATAATGACTAGGTGTGAAATAGCAGCACTTTTATAGCTAGACAGTGTCTCAAATCTCGACCAATAAATGTAGTTGTACCATAATCTACCTAGTCTTATCATGATTAAAGTCTAGCCATGAATAGGGCCTTGAAAAACAGGGACCAATCTGCGCAATGCTAAGAAAGTATGATGACAAACATACGACAAATTGAACAGCTTTTCTTTGTATCTTACAATAAGCGTACTTTCATTCATACATGTAAATAAGGCTTTTAAGATACAACAAGCATACATTGGGGCAGGCTACCTTAGCCTACCCACCCCTGGGGCTTCATGTTCCATTAACTGCATTTACCATCTGGTAAATGTCTTATTAATTTGGCCAAACGACCTTAACTAGCATCTGGTGGCTTCATTTAACTTCACTTTCGAGTCTTTTGATGTAACTTCACAGTTCAGTGCGCTCAAACCCACCTACAACTAGGGAGGGAATTATAGCCTCACAGTGTTTTTCATAAGGTTCGTAAAACTCTAGTTAACTTAAATATAATCGAAGGACTCTGCCTTGCAAAATGCGACTAACGTAATGTTTTTGACATTTTGTACGACCTCTATTTTTGAGAAGCGTAAAATCGTTGTTTCGTGACTCGTGAAACGCAAAATTCTTGTTCGTGAACTTTCCCGCACGAAACCCACTAGCGTAGGATATTACTGCTCTCGTTTAAATTCCCTATATACAGACACCATACCCGTGCGGGACAATAATAACAACACAGCATCTGCTATCGCGTGCTTACTGGAGGCCGCACGGTGTTTATTGCGGAATAAGCTAATCCCACAATTGCAAAGATGCAAACCAAGAAAAGCCTATATGAAACAAATAAAGGAAGACTAAACCCGGGAGAGAACCAACGAGCATCCACAGGATGAAAAAACCTCACCGCGCTCGCTGCGGAAACAGCTGAGGAAAAACCCCGGCCCTGTGGATAGAACCCTCCCAACCTGCCGGGCACAGTTTAAGAAACAAAAATATTGAAATAATAATAACAAAAAATAACAAAAAAGTATAAATCAGATTCCTAAAGACTTCGTGACTGACAAGCGAGAATCAAAATCGTCCTTAACGTGGCCATCCTTGGCGTTCTCGCTCGCCCAACGGCCATGTTGCTTGAAAAGTCTATCAGCGATACCGGCATTAGCCGCAGAGGTGGCTCCCCCCGCCCTAAGGCTATGAACACTAATCTTGGAAACATCCGTTATATGTCTGAAGGCGTCCTTAATGAGTTTTCTTGCTCTTGTATTGTTGGTTTTCACATGACGTCACTAAAATTCAAACTAAAAAACTATCGATCCTACGAAGATTTTACTTTCACGATGCATTAGAGCAGCTGAAAACTAATTTTCATACAAATTTTCGCTTCAAAAGGGTTCTTGGTTTTGTGATAGAGGACGCTTGAATTTCTAAGTTTTTGCTTGACGCGATATTTACATGACGGCCAAGAGAGCTGTCATGTAGGTTAAAAAAATGACTTATTTCAGGAAATTTTGCTATTTAAACAGTTCATGTATTAGAAAAAGTATTACTTTAGTGTTTATGAGTTTCTCGAGGAATAAATTCACGCTTTTGTAGCAAAACTCGGTAACAGATGTTTCTGTTGGTTTCCGTCCGCCATGTTGGAGCTCATCCAGGTGAGCACCAGCATGGCGTCTCCATACAAATCTCTATAAATTTGGGTAAAACATTTCTTCGGATATCTCGTATACGAAATATTCCTCTGACCTGAATCTTGGCGAGGGTCTTTGTATATGTACCTCCTTTCATTTCCCAGATTCTGGACTTTATCTATTGGACGGTTTTGATTTTTATTTTGATCTATTTTTGAATGGCGTGACACTGAAAACCAGTAATAGCTAATCCCTTGGCTTCGTACTTTTTCTTTCGCCCGAGGAGTAGCAAGGGCTCTAAACAGCGGTAAATCCTCGGAGAGATTGATTTGAGCCGCCGAGATGTAGTCCTCCAAGGCCTTGACTGGACAAGTTGGCAGGTCTGTCCTCGCGATAACGATCCATGCTCCGTCTCGGAACTGGTCACACTTCGAAGATTCTAGGAAAATGGACTCATAAGATGGGAAAAACTTAACATCGCAGGCTTTCATATAACTCGCTAAAGCGAAAAAATCCCGCGTAACCAATAAGGCATAAGGCAACAGATCTAAAATCAGAAAGAGGGGGAGACTTATCTGTTATCTTCGACTCGACGAGCGCTTTCAACATCTCAGGAGTTATAGGGTCTTTTTTGATCTTAGGCCTGCCCAAAATCCTTTGAGACGCGCTGACCATTGAAGCAATCAGGGGATGAATGGAGATTTTTGATAAGCCAGCCAACTGTAGCGCCCAGTCAATGCTGTAGACCGCGTTAAGAACTGGAGAAGGAGAAGAAGCTTCATTAAGCAGACACTGCAAGTAGACTGCGACCTGGAACGGATTAGGTGGAAAATGACAGTCGTGATTGGAGGAAGCCCAACATTTCCATCTTTTAAAACCTCCGAGGTAGGAACGAACAGTACCATCCGCTCTGGAAGCAAGAACAGTACTTTTCACCAAAGAAGCCGTGGGCTGAAGAACCTCTGGTATTGAGGCGAAAAATTCCGACCACATTTCAGATTTGAACACCTCTGCAAAAAGACAAAACTAACAAAGAGCAAAGGGAAAAACAAAAGAACATCCGATAAACAAACAAGAAACTAAAATAAAATGATAAATAAATAAATATATTAATCGATCAACGAAAAAGGAAAAACTAATAAACAAAATTAAAGACAACAAAATGGAAAATAAAACAAAAGACGAAGCATAAAAGTACCGCAAAACCACAATCTAGCGCACAAATGGTCATACGCCTTGTAAATAAAAAATAAACTCTTAAATTACAAAGCTCGGAAGAATGAAAACAAAACATACGAACTGATGGACAATCAAAAGCATAATGCCGGACACAAAAGGTCCCTATAAACATGAAAACACATTGGTAAAATGAAACCGAGCAAATCTGCGGAATATGCTGGGCACAGATGGTCCCATACACCTGGGCACAGATGGTCCCATACACCTGGGCACAGATGGTCCCATACACCTGGGCACAGATGGTCCCATACACCTGGGCACAGTTAGTCCCACATACATGGGCACAGATGGTCCCAAAAAACCGGGCACAGATGGTCCCGAGCTGCAACAGACCTCTCAAATCACGAAACAACTGTGAAACACACGCATTTATCAAAAATATGAATTCATAAACGTCAAATCAGGTTTAAATATTGGAAGCAAAAAGCGTCTTCTGTAATCATGGTAATGAAATCCACATTAGGTTCCCTGTGCAAACAAAACGCGAGTCAGCTCTTCCCGGAAGGGAAACATGAACCCCTAAAAAAATATAAAACAATCAAATTAGCAAAACAAAAAATGAAAAGTAAGTGTGAGTGCCTCCAGAGAGAACACCAAGAGGACTAAATTAGTATTTAACACTCCTTAAATACCCTAAACAAATCCCTAGGCAATTCATAACAACGAGAGCATATTTTTCCGCTAATTTTCAAAACGCGGAAAAATCTTACTCTCGTTTAAATTCCCTATATACAGACACCATACCCGTGCGGGACAACAATAACAACACAGCATATGCTATCGCGTGCTCACTGGAGGCCGCACGGCCCCAAGAGAACAAAGGAAGAAGAGAGAGAAAACAAAGCATAAAATATAACAAATACCTAACAATCGAAGTGTATTCTCAAAGCAAGCATCCTGAAGTTCAAGTTTTCGTTTCCAAACACACTATTGTAACTGCCAGGAATGAAGGCTTCTCTAAATGTCGGAAGTTCCATCCAATCAACAATAAAATCGGCGAACCGACTTCCATCCGGGCAAATCATAGGTCAAAAAGGGGCAGAATGCCACAAAGGGACAACAAGAGACCCTGAAGCTTTGCAATTGCGCATATGAAGCAACACGCGCAAAATAAGGCAAACTGGCGGACAGACATAGTTATTTTCCCGCCCAATCCATAACAAAGACATCAATGCCTTCAGCACCTGGATTCCAAACTCTGGAATTGAAACGCGGGAGTTTCGCGTTCAGATGATTTGCGAAACGATCAATCGAATGAGGACCCCAAGCTTGGTCAATTCTGTGAAAAGAAAGAGGCGAAAGGCCCCAATCGTCCGCGTCAAAAATGCTACTAAGATAATCTGCCCGATCATTCTGAGATCTCGGGATCCATTCCATCTCAATCGAAATGCCATAATTACAGCAGATGTTAAAAATTGACAAAGCTTCGGACTGCAAATGACCTTTACTACTTCCAGACGAAATAATCCGAGGTACATTTTGATTGTCTGTGAACCACTTAACAGTCATACCCGATAGCTGGTTAACCAAGGAAAGCAAAACAAACTTAACCGCCAAAATCTCCTTAAAAGTGGAGCTAAAATGCATTTGATCTTCGGACCAAACACCGGAAACTAGATCTACGCCACACTGGACAAAATAACCACCAAATCCAGAGTCACTAGCATCAAAATAAACAACTCCAACGGCGCTGGACTTAGGTGGCATAACCCTCCCATTAAAAGTGTCAATATTTCTCAGCCAGAAAGAAAGTTCACGAATCGCAGCGGAAACATTTAATGGTTGAGCCCAAGAGGTTCTACGCTCAATAGCAGCATAGCACTTTCTTGTAAACAATCTAGCAACATTCCCTACTGCACATGTCATAGAAATAACTTGGCCTGTAATGGAAGCAAGGTCTCTGGCTACTATCTGGTCCTTCTGAAGACAGGAAACAAGGCATGATTTAAGCTTAAGAATACGCCTTTCAGGAATTAGGATCAAACCTTCCTCAAAATCCAAAACAGTTCCTAGAAAAACTAACTTCTGTGTAGGCTGCCAAACCGACTTATCATCGTTAGGTGTGAAACCGCACGAAACAATGTCTTGGCGAACTGAATCACTAAGGCCTTTTGCGCTATCAAAAGACGAATCTCCCCCTAAACCGTCATCGAGGTACATCAAAGTAAGATGGCCACGACCTCTCCAATATTTAACCAATTGACGTAAAACTTTGGTGAAGACATATGGCGCAGAACACAAACCAAAAGGCAAAACCTTAAATTCGTAAAATTTCGTTACTCCATCAGAAGAAGTCCATTTAAAGGACAAGAATTTCCTGTGTTCCTCACAGATATCAATGTGATGATAAGCTGACCTAAGATCAAATGAAAAAACAAACATCCCTGGAAAAAAACATTTGAAGAACTGTTCTCAAGTCTTCATATTTCACGGACTTCTTAAAGATAAATTTATTAAGATAGGACAAATCCAAAATCAGCCTAAGTTTGCCTGACGACTGCACAGCAACATGCAAAGGATTGCAAAACCGAGGATAAATAGAAACCTCTCTTATACAGCCACGCGTCAACAACACTGAAACAGCCTCCTGAACAAAACTTCTATGAATAAGGGCGGACGATCTGATTTCAATCGAATACGGTAAAGGAGACTCCCGAAAAAGAACCTTGTAACCGTTTTCAATAATATCCAGAACAAAATCTGAAGCTCGAACTGTATCACGCCAAAAAGACAAATTAGCACGCAACTTTCCTTGGATAAGAAAAGAACCAACAATTCCCTGCTCTGACTGATCAAATTCATACTGGTCCAAATCCAAAAAATCAAGATTTTGATCCTGAGGACAAGAGTTTATCTTTAAGGGGGCAGGAACTGGCCCAGTGACCTCTCTTTCCACATCGAAAACACAAATCGGAGCCTCTGAAAATGTTTCCAGAGTATCGACTTTGGGGACGAAAATAACTAGCAGTAGGAGGAAAACTGAAACCCGAAGGACCACTAAACCTGGAAGCATTGTTTGGCGAAGGTTCAGGGGTCGAAAATTTGGCGTTGGATTTTCTCTTCTTCTCTTGCAAGGATTTAAACTTAGTTGCCGCTCTTTTCTCGGCCTTTTTAATTTTGGTGGCGTCTGCTTCATCATCGGCCAAGTCATCACACACGTATTCCTGAACAGTAGCCCAGCCAAATTCAGATTTTTCCGCTAATTTAATAATTTTCTGTCGATTAGACAGTACTGAAATACCTTCAGATAGCTCCTCCTTCGCTTTACCAATGTTTCCACTCTCCAAAGACTTTACTGCCGCAGAACTGGTCCTGATCACCTTTCGGTTGAAGTTAAAGTGTTGCTCATTTCCTTTCTTGTTGAAGACGTAGCTCTCTGGTTGAACCTCCGAAGCTATTTGAGACGCCAAGTCAGACTGAGCTTTAAGCAAGTTACTTTGAAGGCCCTGAATTTTCGAATCTACGGCGGTTAATAACATTCTCTTCGAGCTGTTACAAATTTCATCGTAATTCCATTGATGACGAGGAAAATTGGTAGAAAAATCGCGTCACTTCCGATTGCCTCCAAATTTGGCCCACAGGAAGTTAATAGGTTTAGCCAATTATGTGCTAATTTCCAGCCCCCGCGCTGTTTTGAGCTTCACGCAACGATTCTCTCAAATCGACTGAAAATGACGCTTCGGCTCGGGAAGAATTTTTGCGAAGAATGAAAGCTTGTATCGACGAATTTCAACCAAATACAAGTCAAGCAAATTATTTTGAAGGATTTTGGAGGATAACAAGGAAAACAAACCGAAAAATCGAGGTAAGAAAACAGTTTAAAAATCTTGCGTGCCGATAGCCACGGCTGACTCTGTAGCACATGTTCTTCAAACGCAATGAATTCCTTCCCCGCTTGGCCCTTCGCTTCGCTTTTTGCCATCAATTCCTTGCTTATTTTCTGTGCTTCCAAGATTGCATGGAAACCAGGAGGAAAGGAAAAAGACGAAGAAGAGTCTTGCTCTTGATCTCGCTCGGTAGGCATGAATCTAGCAAGTCACTGAAAACAGAGATAAACTGAACAAAAGTAAGTGTGAGTGCCTCCAGAGAGAACACCAAGAGGACTAAATTAGCATTTAACACTCCTTAAATACCCTAAACAAATCCCTAGGCAATTCATAACAACGAGAGCATATTTTTCCGCTAATTTTCAAAACGCGGAAAAATCTTATTAATTTTTTACATGGTAAACCACGTTAGGTAGCGGTGACGCAATCGACTGATCCGTCATCTTGGCGTCTGATCCGACGGGTCTATCGCGCGATCGCGGGTTTAAAAGTCGGCTCAAATCCCAGGTAAACAAATATAAGTAATTAGTTTTCCTCGAAGAAATCAAAAATTTATTGTAGCCGAAGGAAGTCGAAGTGATCTCGAGATATGTCGAAGTGATTCCGGTACAATCGGCTAATCCCTCAACTTTGACGCTCATTTGATCTCACGGGTCGCAAGTGAGTCGGTTCAAACCCCGGGCAGGCCAAAAATAATAATTATTTCTTCTTCAAGAAATCAAAGTGATCTCGAGACATCTCTAACTACTTCCGCTCTCACTTTGTCAAAAAGCCCACTCAAACCGAAAACTCAGTGACACAGAGTTTGTACAGACTTTGTACAGAGAATGTTGTCCCGAAAAAGCAACTTTAAGACATCTCAGCGTTGCGAATCCTTTACTTGGCGCTCCGCCCAAGTAACAAACAAAAGAGATCACTCTCTCTTGAATACATCCCACTCCACACTAATGCAATTCTACTTTCTTTAAAAAAGCGTAAACTACGCGCCTTGTACCACTAAGGCCGTTCAATATGTAAGTTTAAAGAACTGGACATTTCAAGTACCGAACAAGATTTCAACGCCCATAAAAGTCAGTATAATTTGCAATTACACATTTACTCAGCATATATAGGTTTCTAATCATAGTAACAACTTCTCCTTCTTTACTCGCAAGAGTATAGAGGTAATTGATGTACATCCTAAAAATACCTTGTATGGGTATTTGCCAATGAAGTTGTGATTTTTTTGTACTTATTCTGATTTCGAAAGGGACATGCGTATTCGAGGTATTTAAAGGAAAGCAAATTAAGCATTGTAGCCTGCAAAAGTCGAAGTTTATTCTTTTTGAGAGATTTTTAAAAGTGCTTACCTTTTCTGTAAAATAGCTTTGCAGGTGAAGCATCTGTGCACACAAAAACAAGCGCCATCAGGAAAACCATAAGGAACTTTGCATCCATTGTTTAATCTAAAAATAAAGTGATTTAACAACATCACCAGATCATTAGTTACAGTTCAACTCAGACCATCTCCCGAAAAGTGCAGCGAAGATTACACATGTGCGTGCTAAATATTTCACGCGTAAACAAGCGTACTTTACAAAAAGGCGAAATAGACCAAATGAATTGATGTGACTTGCTATAAACATGTAAGTTATATTGAAATTCTCATATATGACAGCGGGTTTTTTCCTCCAAATGAAGAGTGTATTCACGGCATATCGCTTACCAAGGCAGCATTTAAAATGGAGCACAGATGAGACTAAACTGATTGTGATTGTATCTTGGCAAGTAAAATTTCAAAATCCCACAAGGCCTCCTGATACTGTTCCTGTCATCTTATTTTTATAAAGAAATGTTGTGTAGCTTTCCCAAATTCAGTACTATGATCAAAATTAGTGCGAGGATTAAAAAGTAGTACTAGTAGATTTCAGTGCGACAGAATATTTCGTAAAAAGTTAAGCCTCTTGTTTTTCTTTTTTGAAATGTGCTAGTCATGGAGGTATGTACCGTGCGCATTAATTAGAAAACATTAGCATAACCTCAAAACAGTGAATTTTGTCACGCAGATTTTTGGCCGGTTCTTAGGCTAGGTTCGTGTTGAAATTTCAAGGTGTTAAAGTGAATCAATCTTAATGAAAGTTTCAGACATTATTACATACATTATGAAGATTACGGGATTTGATTTAAAAAAAAATCGTTCGAGTAGTTTCAGAGATAAAAAAAAAACGATGAAAGTCAAGATGTAGAATAAAGTTACGCTTAGACAGGTGGTGAGAAATCAGGTTGGTTTATAAGATCGCAAGAACGAAAATACACCAAACTTTCCTAGCATCGAAATATGATATTAAGCAGCATTCGGACGCTACCTAAGATTAACTCAAGCCATTTAGAAATTTCTTATTAAATAATTTATCACGGCTATTGAAAATACGAGGTTTGAAATATATTTACGTTTTATTTGAATTCAAACATACAGAATTTTTTACTTCTCACGGAGGTTATTTGCTAAACATCAAACTTTAAGTTCCTAGTGTTGCATTTTTAGTAGCAGGTCTAGATTGCGCAAAATTCGTCTTTTATCAGTTTCCAATTTTTTTGTTTATTGTTGTCATAGTAATATCGATTTTAGTGAAAACTACATTTTGACAAACTTCAATCCATAGTCAATCAATGGCGAAAATTTTATAGCAATCGGACACGGATAAAATCCTTTTTAAGGCGATAGAAAAATATCAGTATGGTCTCCGAAAAACTGTATCGAAACACCTTAATTCCTACCATGTGTTATTAGCTCGGAATACGGGAAGTCTATGATGCAACTGAGCAACTGAACACGAAAATGTTTCCTGGGAAATGAGGCATCCTAACGCTAATGACTGATATTTGTCGTTGTTTGATTGTTGAAAATTCTCATTGCACAGGCTAACAACTGGTGTCCATCACGCTGGAAAATCATAAGTTTTATCTTTGTAAAGTATGCACAAGATTCCTGCAAATATTGTGTCCTTACGTTTTCTTAGGTAAAGCACAAGATTATGGACAGGCCATTTAAGCCAAAATACGGTACAGTGTGTCAAGTACTTTTGCAACTGGTGGTAGCTCCTGACTTCAGATGATAATCATTCTGAACTTCCTCCAGTTTAGGAAGAATAAAGTGTAACGGGTGGTTTTCATTAATGGAGACGCCATATTGGTGTACCGTTTTGGTGCACCCATATGACCACCGGAAATCAACAGTAATTACATTCCGGAGTTCAATTTTTCTTTTAAAAACTCTTTCTTTTCACTCGAAAACTAGCATACGTGCGCATAAACATATCTTCTAATACTTATAATGGTTACACTGCTGAAAATCAGGATAGAGAGACTATTTTTCAACGAGACAGCATTCCTTTTTTGGTGTCACGCACTGTGAAAACTCGGATGTTCAAATTGCTGTATTTTCGAAATGAAACATGCTACGGGAAAAGAAACTTGTACAAAAAATTTACTTTCTGTTTATCTTCAACCTAATGTAAACAAGAATTCGTAGAACCTCACTATTTTGACTTTACAATTTGATGAAGCCACCGTGCGAAAACCATCTCTACAGGCGCGGTTCTAGGATAAATACTGACCGTTTTCCTAAACGAGAGCCGAAGGCGTAAGCTTCTAGGGGGTCCAGGGGCATGCAACCCCGTGAAAACACAAAAGACAGAGGCACCCAACGGGAAATTTTGAGAAAAAGGCCTAAAACCAACAACAACATGAATAAAGCTTTCTGAAGCCATTTTTTAAAAACATTTTCGGAGATTGCTGGGGAAAATGTATCTGTTCCTCACTCCCAGCAAGACTGATGGAAGAGTTCCCAGCCAGCAAGGTACAACCTACAACCTGACTTACTGTGAAGTTTCCCACCAGACGAATATGTGCAAACATTACTGGCCAGTTTGGGTGTGGCCTAAGAGGTGGGGGGGGGGGGGGGGGAGGTTTCTGACACATAACACATAGCAGCTATTCTTGACCTGTTGACATCAAATACCCTCAGACACCCTGAATTATCTTTTTCCCAGCAACACTTTCCTTCCAAGGACATTTTTTCTGAGAACAGATAGTCTGAGGAACAGTCTCTCTTGGGAACAGATACATTTGATTTCCCCTAAAAAGAGGGCACGGATGGACAAGCGTGAAGGAGATTGAAACGGATTGCAATTGCGTTTTTAACAACCTTGTTCTAAAGCGTAACAGTTTTTCAATGTTCATTTTTGTTGTCTGTGAAGTTTGATATAACGCTTGGAAAACATTAACCGTCCTAAACTGAAACACCCAGGAGAAATGAAAAACACAGTTTATGCAATTTTTTTTCGGGGGGGGGGGGGGGGTGGGGGTGGGAGCAAAAAACATAAGAGTAGTGCAAACGGTGAATTCAAAATGTTTGACATAACAATGTTGATTTCATTTAGTGGAGCAACCACTACTGCATTGTGAAATTGAAAGAAATACAACTTGTGTCAATGTTTAAAAAGTTCTTTTCATTATTATTATAAAAGTTGGAAATAATCCGAGACATAATCAGTTCACCTCTTATTCGTTTTAACAAAATTTTCGTTAAGCAATTGCAGCGGTTTAATTTTTTCGCGGTGTGTCGTCATCTGCTACTTGTCCAGACTGCAAGCCCTGATTGAAATCAATTTCTACCGTTGAAACAGCATTCTCCATACGGGAAAGCCGAACGGCATATTTCCCAACCACGCGGACAAAACGGCCACCACCAAGTCCCTTGCTCACCAAAACAGGAACATGGTACACCGCCAATTCTAGTGAGCCTTTTTGGCTCAGCGCTCTTCCCAGTTTCGTCTGCTAAAGAAAAGAAATGGAATGGCGTGAGGAATAGTTACCAGTCTCTTTGAAGGAATTTCTATGCTCGTTTTCCAGACGCCATTTCGAAGGGAAACCGGAGGTGATGTCGCAAAATGTCGGCTGTTTTCTCAAAAGCTAGGCAGCTAGCTCCGCACAGGAAATCGACGAACCTGCATCAGGATTTCACAGGACAATAAATGCAGAAGGAATTAATTTACGATTCTTTGACTTTTGTCACATAGGGGTTTACGCTTCTCAAACAAACAAATTGTTATATCACGCGTATGTGAAGACTTTTTGTGTCACGGGAGTGAGGGAGCACGGCAATGTTGTTAGTTGTTCAGTGCTGGTTATTTAAAATGGGTGAAAAAGGAGACGATGAGCCATAGTTTACTGACTTTGCTTAGTACGTAAATAGTTCGAATTTTCCCGCGGTATTCCCAACGTAAACTGGCTCACCGAATAGCGAACGCGCACGATTAACAATTGCAAGAAATGTTATGGACAGGGAGCAACCTATCCTGTCGTGGTTGCATCGTCATCATAATGGCTCAGTCAATTCCAAGCGTACCCATACCCCGTACTACCCCCAAAAGTGTTTGTCAAGTGCTGACATCTCCTATGGCACTCGACATTTGAACAAAATCGGACAAAATTGCTCAAACTCTCGTTAGCCAAACCATCAATTCCAATCATTGTTGCGAGATTTGTCCTCAATTATCGAAAAAATCGCTCCTTTTTTAGGCAAAAAAATAAACAACCTTTTTCGCTATCATTTGGTATAATATTAAACACCGCTACACTGTCAACAAAGACAAAACTTCTTTGTGCAACATTGTGTAGTTTTAAATTCACCGGCATAAAACAGTTCGAAAACATCAACAATTTATATTAATTAAGACCTCAATTATGGGGAAATTTTGAAACACGACATTAAAATAGATAATAACATCAAAAGAAAAGGAAATAGGTAAAACGTTCTGGCCTTTGCCTTTGAAAAAGCTGTAATTAAAACGGTAGACGTTCTCAAAGACTGATGGCTGCTCCGCGAGCATGATAGAAACACTTTATTTGATATTCTTAACAATTATTCTTTAAGCCCGAATCGGGCTCTGAGTCAATAGCCCATGAGGCCGAAGGCCGAATGGGCTATTGACTTAGAGGCCATGAGGCCTAGTAGTAGGCCAACCAATCAGAACGCAGCATTGATAATAGACCACTAGTTGGATTTTACTAATAACAATTATCTTTCCGATCAAATCCTTTCGAGAACAATTCAAAGTTTTGCGAGATTCTTCAAAAATAATATTTTTCCATATTCGGATGAGGTTGCGGCAAACCAAGTAATTTTTACCACTTGCTTCTTTTAAACCATTTTATCGTTTCAAACATTTCTAATTGAACTAAGCGATCATTTTTGTCCCTTTTCTTCCATTTCGCGCACGAAACCCCCTTGTGTGCTGTATTATAGCTAATCATAACTATAACAAAATTTTCAAATCTGATTGGCTATCAACTGCCCTGATTTCAGCCTTAATTGGACAGGTTAATAGGACAGTACGCGTCATGCCCAAGTAATTGGACACACGCGCGCTTAAATGGCTTTTTTTTTTTTTCACTGCTAACAAAACAAAATGTCGAATTTCTTGTGTTTTGATTAAAAAAATAGCCTACTATATTACAAGTTTTGTTAAAGTTATGATTAATTGGTAACAGAACGTCGTGTCGTCCAATTCGGTCTGTAATCATACTCGTGATTAAACAAATCGGACTCCCGCTACGCGGTCGTCCAATTTTGTTAATCACTCGTATGATTACAGACCGAATTGGACTCCACTCAGTCCTGTTACCATTACTAATTATCACGTGAAACCACATGATTCGACCGGTCGCGGGTTAAGTCCGTTCAAATCCTAGGCAAGCCAAAAATAGGAGTGATCTCGAGATATCTCAAACTAATTCCACGGTCAGACCACCCTCTCGCAAGATAGCGCTTGAAACAGCACGGGACGGCGAAAAAACATGACACATGACTCAGTTAACCTTTTCTTCAAACTTTCATTGAAAATTTTGCTTTAAATTCTGCATTTTGGAACAAATTATAGCCACCGTATTGTTCATATGTATTTCTTCTATAAGGGCCTGTTCGCACTAGGACGAAAAATTCGGTTTGGTGTTTACAAAAAAATTGAAAATTTTGTAAATGCGAATTTTTGGTTTTTGTGGGCGCGTTCGCACTTGAGACTTGCAAATTTTTTGTAAAACCACAAATGTCAATCAATCGAAATAGATACCGAGATTTCGTGACAGTATGTTCTTTTTATGTCGTTTCCGGTCAAGGACTGATCGCAAAGCAAAATGCTCCCGCGAAATGTTTTAATCGCATTCAAATCATCAACAATTTTGGCCCACACTTTACGGGCATTTTTACTTTCCAATTGGTCGTGGTTCTCTTTCCACAAATTGACCAAGTACTTCTCTTCGGTGTATGGAAATGTCTCATATTTAGTGGTTTTTTTCCTCTTACCAGAAGTTGTTGCGCCTTCACTGCTTTCTTCGAAACTCTTCTGCATCGAAGCGCCGGCACTTTCGACTTGCGGTTGACTTTGCTGAAGGTCTTGAAGGTAGAAGTACTGTGGCTGTGTCTGTGGCTGTGGCTCGTCGCAGTAGAATTGCGATCCGTAATAGTTAACATTGTAATATTGCTGATGTTCGCGAAAGAAAGAATTTTGATTTTCTCCTCGTGGATCCATCTCGAAATGGCGGTAAATGGCGGTTTTGGCGGTAAACGGGGTCACGCACATATCATTTTGCTTGGTATCAATTACGAGATATGATGACCCGTTGAAGGGTATCTGTCAAGGAACAATACATTTGCACGCCGGACAAAAAATTGTAGGCCTCCAAAGCTAGTCGACGGCGTGTTTGAAGTTTGGTGGCACTTGCGAAAATTTTGGTGGGTCACGAAAATCGTTCGCACTACAAATGGTTTCGCGTTGACAGATTTTTTTGCAAAACAAACAAAATTTCGCGTAGTGCGAACAGGCCCTAAATAACAAAAGATCCTTGCTCAAATTTCAATCAACAACGGCCCCCACTAACAGAGGGTGGTCTGCCTGTACTCAAACCAAAAACTCACGGATTTAAAATTTAGAAGGGGGCATGCATATTCGAGACGTTTAAAGGAAAGTAAATTAAGCATTGTAGCCTGCAAAAGTCGAAGTTTATTGAGAGCAGATTTTTAAAAGTGCTTACAGTACCTTTTCTGTAAAATAGCTTTGCAGGTGAAGCATCTATGCACACAAAAACGACCGCCATCAGGAACACCAGAACGAACTTTGCATCCATTGTTTAATCTAAATATAAAGTGATTTAGACCATCTCCTGAAAAGTGCAGCGAAGATTACACATGTGCCTAAATATTTCACGCATAAACAAGTGTACTTTACAAAAAGGCGAAATAGACCATTCAAATGAATTGATGTGACTTGCTGTAAACTTTTAAGTTATTTTGAAATTCTCATATATATGACAGCGGGTTTTCCTCCAAATGAACAATCAATCAATCAATCAACTTTATTTAAACACGGTAAATTGCTCAGCAAGCTGCTTTTCAGACATACCGTGTGATAATTACAAGTTATAAAAATTAAGACTGGTGATTATTGATAACTAACAATAATTAGCACAAGAATAAATTTTATCTGTTCCTATCTACTCTCATAAAAATGACTATCTAGTTTGTATGGTGCGCGAGACTAATAATACTGGTAAAAAATAGTAATAATTCGAAATGCAATATAGTAACATGCAAGAAATGGGTCATTAAAGAAATAAGATAAAAACATAATAAAACGTTATATCCTAGGATATCGCGAGTTTAAATCTAGTAAGATCACTTATCTTACGTATTTGATTTGACAGTTGGTTCCAAGCCATTCACCCCGATAATGAACGCATAAGAAAATTTGTTTTAGGTAGTGGTAGTTGGAGATCATTGTTAGAACCCCTCAAATTATAGTCATGAATTTCAGAGGTTCTATGAAATCGCTCCCGAAGGTACGTCGGACAATTATTATAGTCGTGTATTACATATCGCTTACCAAGCATTTAAAATGGAGCACCTACAGATGAGACTAAACTGATTGTGATTGTATCTTGGCAAGTAAAATTTCAAAATCCCACAAGGCCTCCTGATACTGTTTCTGTCATCTTATTTTTATAAAGAAATGTTGTGTAGCTTTTCCAAATTCAGTACCATGATCAAAGATAGTGCGAGGATTAAAAACTTACCTGTGCTTTTTTGGTCTGAGATAGCCTGATATGTTAAGAATATATGTCGCAAATATAGAGAAGTTTCCCGGCCCCTGTGCCAACCTTACTGACAGTGCTTCAAGTCGTCCGGACCAGCTCGCCCAGTCGTACTTAGTACGTGATGAGAACTGGTTCTGGCCGCAGTTATTAAGCACTGCTCGATCCCTCAATGATTTCAGAGGGCTATTAAATCTAAAGACACTTCAACCGATGAAGATGAAGGTCAAAAAACTAAGTCAAAAAAGACTTTCTCTCTTAGTGTTATTTTCAAAGAACGAAAAATTGTAACTCCCACGCGTATAATTCACAAGAACTGGTCGAGGACTTTCTACCTGCTGTTTCCCCACCCCCCAACCCCATACCACCTTTACGGAAACGTGATTCGCGCGAGCTAGATTGGCCTTAAGACCGGCCCCAGCGTGTTCTTATTAGCTTCATGGAATACTAATGTTATTTTGGGATCAAAGGTGTCCTTAATTCGTACCATGTGTGATTCTCGGAAATACGGGAAGTCTACGATGCAACTGAACAGGAAAATGTTTTCTCTGGGAAATGAGGCATCCTAATACAAATGACTGATATTTGTCGTTATTTGTTTGTTGGAAAAATTCTCATTGCACAGGCTAACAACTGGTGTCCATCATGCTGGGCAGTCACGTTTTATCTTAGTAAAGTATGCACAAGATTTCTGCAAATATTAGGGCCATTTATACGAGGAAAAATAAGACGCGTCCATCCTAAATATAGACTGTTCACAGTCCCCTATTTTTCCGTGGGATCGTTGAGATCGAGCGCGTCTTACCGTTAATAGCGGCCATCTTGATTTTCAGATGTACCGAGTCTAACCTGGGGAAGAGTATCAAATCTAGCTATAATCCCGACGCCCGCCCCCTCGGTACATCTAAAACTCAAGATGGCCGCTATTAACGGTAAGACGGGCGCGATCTTAACGATCCCACGGAAAAATAGGGGACTGTGAACAGTCTATCCTAAATAGGGTCATCGACTTTTATTTAGCGTTTCCTACAAATTTTAGGATCATATTTTTCCTAATGAATCGATGCATACTGATCTACCGCCTAACTGGTCGATGCATACTGATCTACCGCCTAATGCTAAATTATTTTAAAATCCAAGTACCAAAACAGCTGAAAAAGGACATTAAATTTACCCGTTGCCGGCAAGTTTCGATTGTTCAATACTACTCCACACATGTGCGAACTTTTTATTATATGTATAGCACAAATTTCAGGCAAAAAGTTGTATATTGAATTCCATGCTTGTTATATTTCACATAAGAATACCGCGACAAAAAACCTGATCAACTTTAAAGCGGTGAGGGGGGGGGGGGGGGAGGGGTAGGGGGCTGTGTAAGTCAGTTCAATCAATCAATCTTTATTTACCCTTTCACATACTAGTTACAGAATAATATAAGATAATTTTACCTGGGCAGGAGCTCTCAGCAAACCCTTTTGGGCTTTACGAGGAGAGCCCCTGAACAAGTTTACTACAATGATTTATTTTGAAGATTATACTGAATGGATATAGCTGTTTTACGAGCATTACAAACAGTAATTGGCGAACTTATTCAGAATAATCATTTATGTAAAATTCTACGTTTGTATACTGAAGATTTAATTTTTTGCTTGTGGAGAAAATGCGTTCAAGTTCATCATGTAAGATGCACAATCAAGTGCTGCTAGCAGGAAATAGGTACTGATGTAATATTAATAATGTTCATTATCCTTTTTGCGCCATATTTAAAGGAAGAGTATTTGTCTGATCCCCGATTTTTTTATTTAAGCAAAAATAAAGAAACGGTTTAGCAAACTTTTAAATGTATTCTAACATATTTGTAATTTTGAATTGAGTACAGCTTGCCTTGCTACACGGCAGTAGAACGACTTGGTTTCAGACGTCGCGCTTACTGCTGTGCTAAAGCCGAATTTAATTCGATCAATTTAGTTCGGCACGCCAGTTGCACGACGTTTGAAACGGGCCTAAGTCTTTTCCCGTGGCTATTTACCAGCCGTTGGTTGTCGCTCAATAGATCGAGTCCGTCGGTGTTCTTCTTTGCACTGCACTACCCTAAAATTAGCCCTGTATTTAAAAAAGTTCACAACAATAGTAAGAACACGTGTACAACATTGCAATTTTGAGTAAGTAACTGTAAAGGGATAGTCAACAATCCATACAGAATGTGAGGTGAAAATCAAAGCTTCACTGAATACCTCTTAACCAGGAAAATTGTCTTTTGCGCTCGATATAACTTTGTAATCATTTTGTATGCGACCTAATTTGACCACCAAGGGGGGAGAGCCCTGGGGACTAAGTGCTCCGCCCAAGGGGAGAGAGCCCTGGGGACTAAGTGCAAAAACACAAGTGAGATGGGGTAACAAGCCGGATGACATCTAAGTGACAATCTTTATCTAGTTAGCCAATCATAAAGCTCGATACCCTCGCTACCCATGAAATGCATGTAGCCAATCAGATACAGGCCTTCGAGAGCTGCTACACAACAGTGTCTGATCTATATGAAAATTACTGAGATCAATCCGCCATGTAATTAACTTCAAACAACAACAAATCATTTTGAAGGCTTACTTGAACAAATCACCGAGGCATCTTCGTTGTGACCGCAATTTTCTACGCCCCATCCTCTGTGCGGACAATTTGCAATTGAACTTTCACTTCCGGAACATCCCACATTGTCCAGCCAAATCTGACCGCTTCCAGCACCAAAGTGCGCAGAACCGGGAGCACTAACAGCATCAAGAAATCCCAGTTGGCGACAAACGACGTGAGCATCATTCCTATCCCAGTCATCATCACAAACAGTTCCCCAGTTACCCTTGTAGAATATCTCCACTCTTCCTTCTCCTTTCCAGCTTCCACCAACTAGTCTTAATCCTAAAAACGGTAAGGGAAGTTAAGCACCATTTTAATTTGATAAACGTTACTTTATTACATTGTAAAGGAAGTGTGAATAGCTGGCCCCGGTTGGCACCTCTATTCACCGGATAAGTCACTATCAAGCGGATAAGTATTACTAAAACCAAAGCGTTATTCACTGGGTTGAGATTTATTCAGTAAAGTTCAACAAATCATTGAGACTCCAACACGCCTAACTGAGAAATCTTAAACACAGGTTACGAACGTTAAGAACAAAGTCATGGATTATGGAGTGAGAGACCTTGCCTCTCTTGCCGTACTGTATAATCAAGAGTGAGCTAGCTAGTAAAAGTAACTCCCAGAACGGTCGAATATCGCAGCTTTTAATCATATGATAAAACGTAATTCATACAAGATCTTAATAAAATGTCCCCTATGGCATGTCGCCTTTATGCACCTATCAATGTTAAGCCCCAGGGTGCGGGGGGGGGGGGGGGGCGGGCTATCCTCAGGAAATTGATTGAGCGTGCCTTCCCCTGGGTAGGGATTTTGACATTTAAGCGTTGTCCCAGGGTCTAGAATTTGACATGGCCGCCAACTTGGAAGACCGAGAGAAACTGGAAATGAGTGACCTGCCATCTTGGTAATACCCAGAAGTCACCAGAGGTAAATGACCTTTGCTTTTCTCGAAAGTAACAAGACACCACATGTGCGAAAGAATGGTGAGGAAATCTGTTTTATTTTTCGGTATATATGAACCATCACTTCTTTCATTGTATGATCGAATGTTTATAAATAGAAGAGTCTTCGTTCCTTCTGTTTCTGTTTCTATGTGAGGTTGTAAAAGACATATCCTTTTCAACCTGTCAATTATTAAGTCCTAACTCTGTTAGAAAAAGTTACCCCAGAGGCGGGAAATTGACATTTAGTAGGTGCCTGGGGGTGTTGAATTTGACTCTGGCTGCCATTAAAATGTCAAATTCCCCTGGGTCTGCCCGCCCCCCCCCCCCCCCCACCCTGGGGCTTAACATTGATAGGTGCATTAACAATACTAAGGACGTAGATAATTGCGTTCAACCTGGAATAAGCTTTTCCAGGACGTTGCGGAAGGACATGCACTAAGTAGAACACGCTAGATTAGAGAAATACCAACTCTGTGATGAACTCTAAGCTACTCTAAGGTGACGGATTTAATGAGGGATCGTTATTACCATTTCAAAAAAAGAAAAAAGGAACAAGATTGGCTATCAATGGAAGCGGTACCGTTCCCTAAGAACGACGTTCACCGGGAAATCAAGAAAGCTAAAGCGGAATATTTTTGTAATCTAATTTTATGACTCTAAAGGTATTTCTAAAGATCTATAGAAAACACCGAAAGAGACAACTCCAGGGAGCAAAGCCAGACACAACACAACTGGCTTAACTGATAATGGGATCACTTACACCGACCCTTCGCTAATCGCATCAGTATTTAGCAACTATTTTGTTAACACTGATCTGTAGCTTGCTGAAAACATTAAAAAGAAAACATCGAGCTTTTCAAACCACGACACAAACCGGCTCACTTCCAGTGTGTTTCAGTTTCAACCATACAATCTCAACTGATTACATCATTAAAGCTATCAAACAGCTTATAAAAAGCAGTTGGTGTAGATAAAATAAGCGCTCGTTTGCTAAAGGATGCTGTTGACGTAGTCGCTCCAACTTGGACCTCGCTCTTCAACTTCTCCATCGAGTCCAGAAGTTTTCCATCATTCTGGAAATTGACAAAGGTGACCCCACTCTACAAGAAGGGTAATAAGCAAAATCCGTCCAATAACAGACTGTGCATATCCAACTGTATGCCTACGTATGTTAACCATCTGCTCTCCAATAAGCAGTTCGGTTTCCTACTAAAGCATCAACATTCACTGCGACTGCACAGTTTACAGATCAAATCCTTACAGCTATGGATAACGGAATAGTCACATGTGTTGTGTCCATTGACCTCACTAAGGCTTTTGATACGGTCAACCATTCGATGTTGTTATCTATACTTAATAGTCTCGGCGTTTCGGATGATTCTACAGCATATCAATGGTTTAAGTCATACCTTTCCAACCGATGTCACTGAGTTACTGCCTGCAACAACAGTCAATCGGACCAAGCAATTGTACCGATCGGAGTACCACAAGGCTCCATCCTAAAGCCTCTTTTGTTTACAGTATACATTTACGACCGTTTGGAGTTCTGTGACAATACTCTATATGCAGATGACACCGTTTTATTCATTTCATCTAAATCTATTTCTAGCATTGAATCAATGTGTTAGCAAGTGGCTCATCTATAGGTAGCTGCCAGTGCTTTAAAAAATTAGACTGTTCACAGTCCCCTATTTTTCCGTGAGATCGTCATGATATAGCTTGTCATACCGTTTATGGCGGCCATCTTGATTTTCAAATGTACCGAGGGTGTGGGCGTCGGGGATTATAGCTCTAGGGGGAGGGGCTCGAGAAAAATAGAGGGACTCTCCTAACATCACTAGAGCTCGCGTTCACGGAGCGCGTTGTACCAATGCAGGCATTTGATTGGTCTTTAGACAATAGATGTTAATTTGTGTTGACAACAGGATTAGCTTAAAGCTGTAATCGAGGAGCGTGCAACTGAACCATGGCGGTTTGGATGTACGCGTACACGCGAGAGGATGCCAAGCATGAAAACATGCACTTGTTGAGCACGCATGTCTTAAATGCCAAAAAACTATGCAGATCAGCAAATTACCTGGTACTTAAATATATGCAGAACGTATAGATCAGTCCTACGCTGGTGAAATAATTTGTATAAGTTCTTTATATATTTACTACTTCAACATATTTTAAAGAATCGAGAAAATGCTACGTTGAGGGTACTTATGTACATTACTTACTTGAACAAATCACTGAGGCATCTTCACTGTGGCCGCAATTTTCTACGCCCCATCCTCTGTGCGAACAATTTGCCATTAAACTTTCACTGCCGGAACATCCCACATTGTCCAGCCAAATCTGACCGCTTCCAACACCAAAGCGTGCAGAGCCCGGAGAACTAACAGCATCAGAAAATCCCAGTTCGCGACAAACTACACGAGCATCATTCCTATCCCAGTTATCATCACAAACAGTTCCCCATTTCCCATTGTAGAATATTTCCACTCTTCCTTCTCCTTTCCAGCTTCCACCAACCAGTCTTAATCCTAGAAAAGGTAAGGGAAGTTAAGCACCATTTTAGTTTGATAAACGTTACTTTATTACATTGTAAAGGAAGTGTGAATAGCTGTAAAAAAGACAGGTACAATTGGCCAGCATGAGAATTTTTAATTTTTTACCACAGTCGTAGCTTCTTGAGTGCATTGAAACCACCCCCACCCCCCCCCCCCCCCACCTAGTGCTTCAATTAATCTCGATGATCGCACAGCTACAAAGTTTACCATTTCTTTCAGATAACATTGCCTGATAACGACAAAACAATGTCAAATTTGTCCATAGTTAATGAAGCGCAATGGTTAACGTCTTTTTTATGTTTTTCAGTATGGTTATATGCTTTAGACAACATTCAGTAGCATTCCTATCAGGAAGGTCTAGCGTACCCTCGAAGATTCTATTAATAATGACTTGATTATTTGAAAAATGATCCCGTTAGTCGGCCCGTAACTCGTGTCAAATTCAAATCGGCATTCCTACATGAACAGTTAATGGGCGCTTTCTATTTAGTGAAAATTTCCGGTATTTCCGGTTCGGCAGTAATTAAATGGAACACGTTTCGTCGGTTCGTCCCACTAGAAAATTCCCAGAAAAAGTGGAAAATCTAAAAAGGTGGGCCCGTTTTTATGGCGTGTGATCCCCGCCAAAATTTAACTCATCTATTTTCGGTATATCGCTAAATGGCCAGGTGGCCTGTAAATTTATCATTCCCCCAGCAAATTTTGCCCTGTCTTATCAAATCCGACAATACCAAATTCTATTCCGTGATTCTAATTTCGATAACACCAAATTCGATGTCTCGACATTAAATTCTATCAGACTAAATTCTATCCCGTGTTCCCAAATTCGTTTGCACCAAATCCTATGCCGTGCACCAATTTCGATAACGCTAAACATCAAATTATGTCAGACTAAATTCTATCCCAATTCGTTTGCACCAAATCCTATGCCGTGAATCCTATGCCGTGCACCAATTTTGATAACGCTAAATATCAAATTATGTCAGACTAAATTCTAGCTATCCCGTGTTCCCAAATTCGTTTGCACCAAATCCTATGCCGTGCAGTCCGTGCACCAATAATTCGATGCAGCAAAATCTGTCACTGCGCACACAAAATTGCAAATCCAACAACTTCAAATCCTGGTACCCAGTACAGCCGGGTTGTGCGTAAAAGGACAGCCGAGAAGTACTAGGAACGAGTTTCCGATTCGGGCCGACTTCGGAAATTCTCGAAAACATCCAATATGGCGGCTCAAGCGTGGTGAAAACTGACCGCCAAAGGAGCCGTTTTATCTCCAGAGAAGCGTGATTTAGGGTATTGTTGACGCGGATTGCGTTTATTGTGACTTTTGAAGAGTTCTTGGTCTTATATAGTAAGCAATCCATTTATAATGTAGAGACATCGAATTTGGTGTTATCGAAATTAGAATCACGGAATAGAATTTGGTATTGTCGGATTTGATAAGACAGGGCAAAATTTGCTGGGGGAATGATAAATTTACAGGCCACCTGACCATTTAGCGATATACCGAAAATAGATGAGTTAAATTTTGGCGGGGATCACACGCCATCGCGCTCGGTCATCCTGAGGGAACGCTGGAATAGTGCAAAAAACGATGTCAGTATCACTTGCAAATATACTTGAAAACGCATAGTACCTTGCATCCTTGGTTTAAAGCCTTTTGGCTTTTCTCCAGACAATATTTTTTGAAATAATATCAAACATTAGTAAGGCCCGGTTCAGACGCCGTACTTTTCATGGGCCGAACCTAATACATTAAATTAAGTACATGAAAAGTTTGGCGTCTGAATCAATTAGGAACGCCTGCTTCGATTTCGAACGGCTCAGCCGTTCTTTTCGCCGAGCCCGGCCGGGAATTTCGCCTTCAAATCGAGTTTGGAACGCCTTTGATTCAGACGCCGAACTTTTCATGTACCGAGCCAAATGCAGAAATTCTTATAACGTATTTGTAAGCAGTTTGACTGAAATGCGCATTTTTCGCCTTCTGAACTTAGTTCGGATGGAATTAAGATCGGCGTCTGAATCACTTCAGCCGGTCTAAATAATTTGGGTCGGCCTTAATGCGAATTAGGTTCGGCTCATGAAAAGTTCGGCGTCTGAACCGGGCCTAATAAAATGACCCTTGAAGAATCCTAGTCTACGTAACTTACTTGAACAAATCACCGAGGCATCTTCACTGTGACCGCAATTTTCTACGCCCCATCCCATGTGCCAACAATTTACAATCGAACTCTCATTTCCGGAACATCCCACATTGTCCATCCAAATCTGACCGCTTCCAGCACCAAAGCGTGCAGAGCGCGGAGCACTATCAACATTAGGAAATCCTAGTTGGCGACAAACTACGCGAGCATCATTGATATCCCAGCCATCATCACAAACAGTTCCCCAGTTGCCATTGTAGAATATCTCCACTCTTCCTTCTCCTTTCCAGTTTCCGCCAACCAGTCTTAATCCTAAAAAGGACCAGGACAATTGGCCAGCATGAGAATTTGGTTAATTCTATTTTTTTACGTTGTAGCTTCTTGAGTGCATAGCGAACCCTCCCAAGTGCACCATTAAGCTCCATGATCGCACAGCTGCAACGTTTACCATTTCCGCAACGTTTACCATTTCTTTATGACATCTTAATATAAAGGAAAAGCAATTTCAAATTTGTCCATAGTTAATGAAGTGGAATGGTTTACGTCTTTGTTATATGTTTTTCAGTGTGGTTATATATATATGCTATAGACAATATTTAGTAGCATTCCTATCAGGAAGGTCTAGCGTATCCCCGAAGATTCTATTAATGATTTGATTATTCAAAAAATGATTCCGTTAGTCGTAACCGTAACTCGTGTCAATTTCAAATCGTCATTCCTGCATGAGCAGTTAATATTTTACGCGAACTTCTCTGTATTTGGTCAGATTGAAAATCTTTGAATGTACTAAAATTCTTAAAATACGTTTACATCAATTCCAAGGAAACTGATCTGGTGCAAATTTCGTAACTACCTCGCGTGTAGCCGGCCTGAATTTCAGACGATGTAATACTTCGAGTCCTTTTCTCTTGTCAACAACCCCGTTCCTGAGAGAGTAAAAACGACTCGAGGTAATCGTCTGAAATTAATAGGCTACCTCGCGTGTAAATTCACCGTTCATTACGCATGCATGAATGCAGAAATGAATCTGAAATCTACAACTACTAGCGGAATCAATGCAACTTGCCATTAATGGCATCTTGGAGGTTACGGCTCGACCCAACGCATACGATCTGGCTTGATTAAATGTTAAACGTCGCAGTGAATTTGTGCATGAGTCACAATTTGTAGACAAAAAACAAATATTTGTAGCACAGATGAGCGCTCGATCATCCTGGAACGCTGAAGTAGAGCAATAACGATGCCAGCCGTATCACTTGCAAATATAATTGAAAACCCATAGTACCTTGCATTCTTGGTTTAAGGCCTTTTCGCTTTTCTCCCGACAATGTCTTTTGAAATAATAAAACATTAGCAATAGACAAAATGACCCTTGAAGAATCCTGGTCAGTACATAACTTACTTGAACAAATCACCGAGGCATCTTCACTGTGACCGCAATTTTCTACGCCCCATCCCATGTGCCGACAATTTACAAGTGAACTTTCATTTCCGGAACATGCCACATTGTCCAGCCAAATCTGACCGCTTCCAGCACCAAAGCGTGCAGAGCGCGGAGCACTATCAACATTAGGAAATCCCAGTTGGCGACAAACTACGCGAGCATCATTGATATCCCAGCCATCATCACAAACACTTCCCCAGTTGCCATTGTAGAATATCTCCACTCTTCCTTCTCCTTTCCAGCTTCCGCCAACCAGTCTTAATCCTAAAAAGGACCAGGACAATTGGCCAGCATGAGAATTTGATTAATTTTATTTTTTTACGTTGTGCACCATTAAACTCCATGATCGCACAGCTGCAACGTTTACCATTTCTTTTATGACATCTTAATATAAAGGAAAAACAATTTCAATTTTGTCCATAGTTAATGAAGCGGAATGGTTAACGTCTTTGTTATATATTTTTCAGTATGGTTATATCCTTTAGACAATATTTAGTAGCATTCCTATCAGGAAGGTCTAGCGTACCCCCGAAGATTCTATTAACTTGGAATTGATTATTCGAAAAATGATTCCGTTAGTTTTAGTCGTTTACACGACCCCACAAGCTTTGAACTTTAAACCATATCGTGTTTAAATAAAGGTATGTATGTATGTATGTAGTCGTACCCGTAACTCGTGTCAATTTCAAATCGGCATTCCTACATAAGCAGTAAATATTTTACGCGACCTTTTTTTTTATTTGGTCAGATTGAAAATCTTTAAATGGACTAAAATTACATCAAATTCAGGGAAACTGAGCTGGTGCAAATTTCGTAACACTGCCTCGCGTGTAGCCGGCCTGAATTTCAGACGATGTAATACTTCGAGTCCTTTTCTGATCTCTCAACAACGTCGTTCCTGTGGTAGTATAATCGTCTGAAAATAATTTCAATTCACAGCTCATTACGCATGCAAAAATGCAGAAACGGATCTGGAATCTACAACTACTAGCGGATTCAACTTGCCATTAATAAATTCATTAATGTAATCTTGGAGGGTGCGCTTGACCCAACGCTTAAGGTTAACGCTTAACCTGGCTTGACTGTAAAACGTCGCAATGAACTTATGCATGAGTCACAATTTGTAAACAAAAAACAAATAGTTCTAGCAGCGCTCGATCATCCTGAGGGCCGGGAACGCTGAAGTAGAGCAAAAACGATATCAGTATCACTTGCAAATATACTTTAAAACCCATAGTACCTTGTATTCTTGGTTTAAGGCCTTTTTTTCTTTTCTCCAGACAATGTTTTTTGAAATAATATTAAAGATAAGCAATAGACAAAATGAGCCTTGAAGAATCCTGGTCTACATAACTTACTTGAACAAATCACCGAGGCATCTTCACTGTGATCGCAATTTTCTACGCCCCACCCTCTGTGCGGACAATTTGCAATTGAACTTTCACTACCGGAACAACGGACATCGTCCAGCCAAACCTGACCGCTCCCAGCACCAAAGCGTGCAAAGCGCGGAGCACTATCAACATTAGGAAATCCCAGTTGGCGACAGACTACGCGAGCATCATTGATATCCCAGTTATCATCACAAACAGTTCCCCAGTTGCCATTGTAGAATATCTCCACTCTTCCTTCTCCTTTCCAACGTCCACCAACCAGTCTTAATCTTGATAACAGGACTGTCAATTTCAAAATATATAACGTCGTGATTATCAGGACAAAAAGTATATTGTTTAGCAACCATCGGGATTCGGCATTTGCATGGTATACAGGAATCTGCCTAATTCTAGTTAGACTCCCCCTCCCACCCCCGAGAGAAGTGTTATTTTAGCTCCTTCGATCATTTGAATTACGAAGCAGAAATAATTCAACATCTTTAGCTTTTTTAAAAATTGACTTGGTGCTTAGATTTAAATTCTGTCTAGAACGGAGAAAAATCACTGTTTCGGAGAAACTCTCTCTGAAACTGACCCCGAACTTTATAAAGAATGTATGACCTCATTGACGTTTTGCCACCAATTCTTCGAACATTTAAATGCTTACCTTGCCTTGCTGTAGAAAAAGCAAGAACTAACACTATCAAGAACACCACAAGAACCTTTGCATCCATTATTTAATCTAAAGAGAAAAATGATTTGTTTATCAGTAAATGACGCTTTGAAAGTTTTTATTTGGCGGGCGAAAATAATCAAATGAGCACTGTAAGGCAAACACGAGATTAAGATGCAAGTAACATATCATATTTTTTTCCTACAGGTTTGTTAAGGGCGCGTGGCGAGCAAAATATCGTGCGAGAAACTAATTACAGTAGTCCTGTCCTGCGTGATAGGTGTCGGAAAGGGTCAGAGAGAAAAGGCAAAATGGAAAGTGATTGGATATTTCGCGTTTTCTCTTTCTCCTCCTCTTCTTCCTCTTCCTTCTTTGTTATTATTATTATTATTTATAATATTATTGTCATCATCATCACCATCGTATCTTTCTAAACTAGTTTTCCTTAGCAATATTAACTCCGGTGACCTTAGGCAGTACTTAGTCTAAGACTTTGCGAAGGATTCCAATCAGAGGCCGCGATCCAGTAAGCAAGCTCTCTGCAATGATTCCAAACGACATGTGACACCATCTAAGATGCTAACCATTTTTATATATTTTTCGAGCAACAGTTATTCTGCGCAATTTCCAGATCCGTTTCAGCTCCTGCTTCTGGTCTTCGTGGTCCCCAATTTTCTCGTTCTCTTGGTCCTTCACTCGGGTGTCAAATAGACAAGCAATATCAATAATCAGGCACTTCCACTCTATCTCATCCGATACCACAATGTCAGACTTGTCCCCGTCAATCTGGTTGCCAGTATGTATTTTGAAGTCGCACAGCAGTTGTTGTTAGAGGATTCATACACCCGTTTGTGGCTCATTATTATTATTATTATTATTATTATTATTATTATTGTTATTGAAAGTGAAGAATGAATGAATTATTTCATATATTTCACATCATTATTGTTATTGTTATTATTATTATTATAAAATCTTTATTCAGTACTCATAAAAAAAGAAATATGTACAGTGCTTCACTTAAAAGGAATTAAAACGAAATTTGTACCTTAATATCTGTTGGAAAACTTAGAAAGAAAAGATCATAATGTCTCAACATTTCTTGAAATATAATCCACGACAGTGTTTCTCTATTAATTATTATTACTATTATCTTTAGCAATCACCACCGATATTAAACATCTTTTTTTTAGTCCTCTTTTACTGTAAATCTGGCAGGATAAGAATATTCTAAATAGTAATTTAAAAAAAGAATTCACTATTTACAAGTCATTTCATTCAAAACACTAAAATCAAAATCTAGCGTCCTAAAAGTCCTCTTTCGATGTCAAAATCCATCTCTTTTAGGTCGAGATTTACTCTCCTCAATGAACGGGATCTCCTTAAACATAAGAGGGATGTTCTCAGAATGGCAAATGAGATTTTGGTTCTAATCCAAGACATCGTAGTCGAGTATACGTAATCCTCGCCTTTCTTGACTGACAGGAGTTCCGCTAAACACTTGTGATAGACTTGACATTCAGGTGCCATGCCACCTGTAGTAGTGAACACCAGCGGCGTGAACGTGGCTTGTTCCACCTCCATAACTCGGCTTGCGTACATACGTTTCTTGTCGTTTTCATGCTGGCGATATATTTGCTGAGGGGTGAGGTCCTTGTACGATTCCGTATTTGGGTGGCAAACCCGTACGTCAATGAATGTGGAACCCTGTCTAGACCAAAAACCCCGTGCATGAATATCCAGCCGGGCATCGGGGGCTGTATTAGCCCCCCTGGCTAACGACTCACCGGTAATCTCCTGCAAACAGGTTCAACTTCAACATCATGACAGACCAAATCAAGCATCTGCGCCTCAAGATCCCGCAGCTCGTTATGACGTTGTATAATGAAGCCCCCCCCCCCCCGTTTACAAATCATAGCATGATCGACATTAAAGGGCTCTCCACAGATACATACATTTGGTACATCATTTATCTGCCAGTCATACCTAGATGGACTGCATCTTTGAATTCTCTCTTGTTGAGATTTAAGTCCATTTCCTTTACTGGAATGACAGTTAGCCAACTTGAAGCACCTTTCTCTGCTGCGAGATTGACCGCTCTCTTGGTCTTCTCGGGTAGCGAATTCTAATTTATTGTCCAGTCTCACATCTCTCTCCCTACGCGTGGTTAACTGCAAAGATCTTATCAGAGCATCATCTGGAGGTTCATGCGCTTGGGATACGATTTGCGTGACAAGAGGGGCGGTTACCTGAAGAGACATTGCGTGTTCGAATCCAGCACGCTCAACTGGGTTTTCTAGTCCCAGTCCCCCCATCCTCACTGGTAGTACCAGGAGTTCTCGTTCACTCATTGGGCATGTATGGCCCGTAATTGTTGGTATCAGGGCATCACTAATAGCACGTTCCAATGGAGGCAACCGAGCTAAGACGCAAGGTTGCCTCGGCAGCAGATTCATAATGCCGTGCAATGTAAGCAAAAACTCTAAAATTTTGCGTATCCCTCTAAAATTTGCATTTCTGACCATATTTGGGCGTAAGTAGGACCCCATATTTGGGCAGTGACGTTATGGTTTTGTTTTTACAACTCGTGGTTCGAAATTGGGTGATCCAGTTTGCAGCTGTTCGTTGTCTGTACAAGAAGACCTAACAGGTGAGCAATCTTTATTACGATTTCTAGTTTGAAAGGGCTATTAGTGCTCTGGTTTACTTTATAAATTGTGTTTAAAGCAGTCGCTGAATAAGGTTTTACGCTCCAATTTTTGTTAGAACCAGCTTGTTCTTCACAGCTCGATTTATTATATTGAGGTAGTGAGTTCGGTTCTCGACTCAGAACCAGGGTTTTCAATGTTCTCTTTTCCTTAATTGTAAATTGAAGTTTATGCGTAGCTTATCAAGAAATAGGGTTCTATTCTCAAACCTTTTATCAGAACCAGCGTGTTCTTCGCAGTTCCATCTTTATTAAGCCAGTCCCCACCTCCCGTGAGGAATGCAACGCATTTGTGGGCGTTTTGTTTTTTAGAATTAATTTTTCTCTTTCGAGAGATTTGTTTCAACCAGCATAATCCTTTGCAGCTCTATTTACATTTAGACAGCCCTAAAGCTGCCGTGACGAATGCAACGAATTTGTGGACCTTCTGTTTTAAAGGCCATCATTAATGAATCATTATGCCCTTCGATGACTTTGTATTTAATTCAAGTTTATATTTTTATAGCACTGATGATACATTCCGCCCCATTCTTGCATCATGTTTTCACACATTTCGCTTTACTCTTTTATATTACCACTCGGAATATTTTTCTAATCCCGGACATGTGATTAATTTTCATTTATAATTTAAGCAGTCAAAAGCCTCACTTTCTAACGTTTATATTTTTGAATTTCCACGAAAAATAAGTCCTAACTTGCTTAAATTTCCAAATTACCAACAAAGC
>JBBMOI010000020.1:4262500-4330000 GCA_038088405.1 Porites divaricata | reverse complement strand
TAACAACAGACGACTGTTTAACTGTGACAATAGACGGATCGAAACGCACCAATTATATCCTCGGAGACCCAGGGGCAGATAGTAGGGGCGAGGGAAAGTCTAAATGGGCGGAAAATAACGGCAAGAAGAAAAGTAAAGAACGGCGAGAAGAGCCCCTGGGGACAATGTCTTACCAGACCAGTTCCAAACGGTCGCCGCCGTTCTGGCTTCTGATTGGTGCCAGAAAACACATTGTCCCCAGGGGCTCTTCTCGCCGTTCTTTACTTTTCTTCGTGCCATTATTTTCCGCCCTCTTAGACTTTCCCTCGCCCCTACTATCTGCCCCTGGGTCTCCGAGGATGCACCAATTACTGATTACGAGTCTTCATAGCCAATAACATCGTGACGTAATTGACCAATCAGATCAATAACCAGAGTATAATACCATCAACTGACGTGATACAACTCACTTTGACTCTGAAGATGAATACCGCACAGGTTGTCGTAGCCTGCGCGTAGACGATAACTAAACTCTGATTAGTACCGTCTGCGAAGCAGCGCAGAGATCCTTGTTCTGGACCCCCAACGGACTCAACGAATTACCGGAAGTGCGTTTCGAATTTCCTTTCAACCTGATTGGCGATCACGACAAACAAAACAAAGGCCTTTTTTAAGTGGCCAATCGTGGCGCGTACTCAAATCTGGGTACACAGCTGGATGTCCAGAACAAGGATTTCGGCGCTGTTTCGCAGACGGAGTTAACCAGAATTTAACTTCGTCTGCGCGCAGTCTAAGGTTGTCGAAACGTCAGTCACTGTCAACAACAACAGTCCTATTCAGGACTACGTTCACCCGGACGATCAAACTCAACCTACTTTTGAAATCGAACCACTCCGTACTTTCCAGCGCAATCAAATAATTGAAGCGCAATTCCTTCGACACATGTTTACACCACGCGGCAAAATCTTCACTGACAGTGTTTTGTGAGCTACAGTCGTAAGGAGCGAGCTCCAAGGAAGGTCCACCAAACCGAAAAATACTAAGACCGATCAAAATGGTCTTTAACGACATTTGACCTGACTCGCTTTGTCGTTCTTACGGAGAATTTCGACGGCTAGCGAGACAGACGAGACACTGACACGACTGACACAGTCGACACACGTGTACATATATCATGCTATCTCATTCATGTCCTATGATGTAAGCGACTTGGAAAGGTTTCCAATTTCACAGGAAATAATGCCGTTTTTTTTTTATCCCGAGCACGAATTTTCGTTTTTTGACTTTTCTCGTGTATAAAATTTTGCTTAAGCCTCGGAAAACGTTAAATGGAAGTCAAGAAACGTTGTTGGGTTCGTTTCTTTGACTGGAAGTAAGCAGTAACAAAAAAAAAAGCTTGACTTTTTGAATTTCTCTCCCGCTTCCCGCCATCGTAGAGATCCCGCCTCCCGCCCTTTCTTCTCCCGCCTCCCGTACCCCTCCCGCCCCCTGTTCTCCCGGGCTCCCGCCCCCCTGTCCCCCCCCCACTTGAATTTCTGGTGCATACATGCTTGAGGTAAACAAACACGCAAGATGGATACAGCTTTAAGTAAACGTGACCGATCATAAATGCGGTATCGGTATATATATTTCGGCTATTTTTGATACGGTATTTCGGTATTTGCCAATTTATCTTACGGTATTGCGGTATTGGGTACCCCCCAATGTCCCCGTCATTTAGGAATACAAGGTTTTATTCTCTTTTCTTCTTTTAACATCAGAAAAGGAACTTTTTAATTTTAGAACACTTAACTATGTGTTACCAGAATTATTTATCCGAGCCACAAGGAATGTATTTAGGAATCATTGATGGTATGTTGCATGTTTAGGAAATCACTGATAGTATGTTACATGTATATCTGCACTAAAACATGGATCATAACCAATGTTCATCTTTATACAGTGCAGCTGTGGTAACCGTTTTGCGTTATCTTTGTTAATGCCGATGTGTTAAACGCTCAAAGTGGGGAGGTATACTCCCTAAAATATTCAGTCGAGCCACCTTAAATGCTTCCCCTTTTCCTCGAATAATGGGGATTTGTTTCGCATTTATAGTAAACAGCCTATTATCACACATCACAAGAAGTAAGATTTTAAAAATGGGAAGCTCCGTCACGGCTTAGCAACGGAAATCTTAACCCCAAGCGGACAGTAGCCGAAGTCCCCACATTTATTTCCCTCATTTACTTTAAATGAAACCTTTATTAAGCGGACACCTCTATTAAGCGGACGCGGAAACCCAAAAAGTAACCTGTATTAAACGGACACCTGTAATTAAATTCCACCATCCAACATGCCAGACACCGGAAATGCGACAGATTGTCACCCACAATTTTTTTCGATTCTTACATTAAAAAACGTGACTTGGCGAATTTATTTGATTACTTTATATTTCGTTTTGTTTGTATAGAGCTTGTTTGTGCAGACATGAAACGAAGTTGGGGGTTTGCATAACTGTCGAGAATTCTCCCAACCGTCAGGATATGCAAACACAGGAAAAAACGTTTTCTATTACTTTTATAAAATAACTTTCCCGAGAAAAAAAAGGAAAACTCTCTTGTTTAGAGCATTGATTAAAAGAGAAATTCTTAACAGTCGTGAAGTCTTGTACATGACGCTTGTACACGTAATCAGTCTTTGTTTTGCAAAAAAAATGCTTTCCAAAATACAGGGTTTTTCTCGCTTAAAATGTCAGCTCAAGCAAAAAGAAATTGACACAGCATGTTTCTATAGATTTTTGAAGTTTCAACCAACGAGGAAATGGGTTAATAAAGTAAACTTGCTGAGTTTTTCAACTCAAAACCTTTTACAAATTCGTGCTTGAGTGATTAGCGCGCGAAAAGCAAAACATCTTGACGTCACAACCATGTTTACAAACTCTCATGCAAACATGCCTCTCGGCCAATCAGAGCGCGCGTACTATCTAAGTTATTTTATAAAATGTTATGTTGCTTTCTCACGGTGAGTACGACCTTAAAACTTAATGCGGGGAACACTTACCTGCGTTTTCTTGGTTTCTTGTGAAGAGTGGTTTGATCGGGCCAAAAAGGATCGAATTTATAAAGTCGAAATAATTTGGTACGTGATCACCTTGCAGAGATATTAATAGCTAGCTTAAGCAATGACGACAGCGACGTCTACTAGAACGAAAAAAAAAAGCAGTTGGTTTAGATTTGCAAAACAACAGCTCTGCACGTGCATCACGCTTTTTTTGTACATTTCTTTGCCGTCACTGCACAACTTTAACGACGTGAAAATGCGTACTAATTTCACGTTTTGAGGAGGACGTGAACACAAGACTACTTTCTTTTTCTATTCCTGAACTTCGGTACATGAGGGAGACATGGGGGTTTACGGTATTGCGGTATTGAGCTTTATTTGTCAAGCGAATTTTTTTGGTAATTTTGATTTTAATGTGCGGTATTGCGGTATCATCCAGCCCTGCGGTATGCTGTTTTTCATCCTTCTGGCTAACGGTATTCGGTAAAAGACGATCCTTTACGTTATTGCGGTACTGTTCATATGGCTTCTCCTGTCTAATATGGGTCAATATTTGGAAGACTTTAGGTAAATGAATACACAATTTTTGGCAGTTATTCTATGATAAAATTGGTAGGAAATCCAATGACCTGGCTTTTCGATCTTTGTACCGATCAATTCGAGATCTTCTCACGTTTTATCGCGAAAGCTGAGATTGATTTCTGGTGTATACAAGCTTGAGATAAAAAAAAAATCACGCGAGATGGGTACAACATTAATTAAGCACCACTCAATTTGCCTACCGTGAAAGTGGAAATTGTACTAGAGCACTGTTAGCGATCCAGTACTTTATCAACAAACACTTAGATAATCCAGACTGTCAGGCAGGACGCGGTATTCGCAATGGACTTTGGCAAAGCGTTCGACTCAGTCAGACACGAGCTACTATCTATAATAATAAATAATAAATAATGGTCTTTATTGAGTCAAAAGATAAAAATACATATCTTATGTTACAGGCAATGAAAAGTTCTAAAAGCATATAAAATGCACTACTCAATAAGATAAAAGTCTCCAACCTTGTTATTCTAAAGCTAAGTTATATCTGAAAATTAAACGATTAACAAATGTACTTTTAAAACGCTCACTTTTGATGCTTGGTCGGACGCTTGACCTCGTCCGTAAATTATAGCAGGAGGCCTTTACACGCGGAATAAAAGGCAACAGGGGGTGATTGGCGGCCTGAGACACCCTTTTAAAGATGCTGTGATCCTGCTTCTGTAAAATTGATCGTATGTTATACTTCCTCGTTATAAAATTCCTTTTCCAGCAACGATCTAAGAAACATTGTACTGGAGTGAGGTCGGACTCTGATGCTCCAAAGACTGAAAGGGCACACGTGAAATTGGGAAGTACTAAGGTATCAAAAAGAAAGTCTATTTCTGCCTGCATGTAGCCCTCTTTGCGTAGAGACCTAAGGACATAGAGGCATTTATTTGCTGCCCCTGGAATGCCTATATCATCAACTGGTATCACAGTTTTCTTTATAACAGACAACAACGTATAGTCTACAACAACCACCTTCACGAGTGGAAAGGAGTAAATAAGGGGACAACGCAGGGTAGTGTGAGCGGCCCCTTCTTATTTAATGTGTTTCTGAATGACCTTGAAATCCAGCTACAGCTGTAGGTTCCACTCCCGCCCTTTTTAAGTATGCTGATGACTCAACCATTGTCGCACCAGTATGGAAGGGGGGCAGTGGTACAACTAGTGATTTAGTGGAGACGTTTTTAACCTGGGCGAACTGTAATTCCATGAGCTGTAACCCTAACAAGTGTAAAGAACTTGTCATAAAGAAGAAAGGTAACTCCACATTTTATCCTGTTGTTTGTAATATACCACAACATGTCACTCTCGATTTATTAGGTTTGACCTTTCAGAATGACTGTAAATTTTTTGCACACATAAAAGCTAAACTGTGCAAGGCTAACAAATGTCTACACGTGCTGAGAGTATGTAGAAAAGAGCGCTATAATACTGCCAGACAGAAATTGATTATCTCTTCTAAAGTATTGTTCGACCTAACATAATCTACGGACTATCTGTTTATGGTGCCTCCGATGCTGAAATTAATGTCCTTCAGCAATTTTTAGACAGATGATATATAAGTTACGCTTTATATCTACACAGTTAAATATTAGATCATTACTACAAAAACAAGATAAAGCGATTTTTATAAAAGTTAAACAGCGTGATTATAACCACCCTCTGATGGTATGCTTACCGCAAGAAAAGAACAATTTAACCTACAACCTCAGACGTAGAAGCTGCCAAAGGCCCAAGGTAAACACTGAACTTTATAAGAACACATTTGTAACAAGATTAATTTTTAAACTACAGCCTTTTATGATATTTTATGCCAGATATATGTAACTAAATGCGGTATCGGTATTTCGTCCATTTTCGACACGGTGTTTCGGTATTTGCCAATTTTCGTACGGTATTGCGGTATTGGGTACCCCCCAGTGTCTCCTCCGTACATTTTCTACCTTGATATCATTTTACTACCGTAATGTGACTTTTTCCTCCTTGACTGCATTTTAGGTCAGTTAGTCTTAAAATGTTGAACATGGATCACGTAATTGTGAATGGCAATGCACGGGTGTTCGATACGCGAAATGTAAACTGAGAAATTGCACAATATTTTCTTTACAACGCATCGCTATCCCACTTTTCTAAAATTCCGGCAAAGACAAAGAATTTTCGTTCAATTTCCGAGAGCGACGTGAAGCATTTATAAACTCCGACACGAGACGTTTTGAAATTCAGACGAGCGAAGTGGGACCTCCCTACCCTGGCAGAGCCTCAGTAATAGCTAGCTGCTAAAATCGCGCATCTCGACTCTCTATTCCCTGAGTGCCGCTTGCTTATCACCGGTCAATCGTATTAGGTTAGGTACGAAATGTCAAAAATGACCAAATTAACCCGTTCAAGTAAAAACGAAGCGGTAATGTGACTAGAATAATGGCAAAATTTAATTGGCACCCTTTCAATTCCCCTTTGATTAAGCTACTCAGTGTTGGCAAGAACCCGAAGAGACAAGAAAACAGATTTCTATGCACGAGGGTCAAGGGTCTTCTAGAGAATACCAACTCGGTGTAATTGAAGTGACTTGTAGATATTTAAATTATGATAAGCTTGTCATCAAGCTTCAGGCTGTATCATTAATGGACACAGACAACGCGGGCCGCACCTTTAAACAGGCGGATCCAGGGAAGGCCCCCCTTATTTTTAGACCAAACTGAGGCCCAAAGGGCCGAAAAAAAGGTTTTTGAGACCGCCCCCTCTCCTCCACTGTAAAGTCCTTATCATCATCATCATCATCATCATCATCATCATCATCATCATCATTATCATCAGCGATTGCGAGAACTAAATGAGAGTTGAGGAATCCTCATTATCCCCCCTTCCAAAATGAATTCAGGTGAAAATATTAAGAATTTTCATTTGTCGCGGATAATTCCTGAAATTTTCTTCAAGTTTATGTAAAAATCAAGTAATTCTTTTTCCAGGCCGGGGAAAAGAAATTGAAAGTTAAATTTACGAATGGGCGTTTCCTAGTGCATTGGACAAAACTGTTCTGGATTGTATTTTACCATACAAAAATAAAACAAGCCAAGGAATCTCAATTATATTTTTCTCTTTTAAACTTTATTATCTTATTACAATCCACAAATGGAAAAACATTTTTATGTTAATCATCCGATGACGCAATTGCTAGTGATTGGCTTTTTGAAAACAATTCGCGGGAAAAGCTTATCTAAAAATAAACCCTTCTTGTGAAAACGCCGTTGCATAGGCGCAGTATGGAAGTTAGACGCTCCGGGTTATGGGCTCCTGGTTTTTGTAGATTATGATTATGCTTATGCTTATGATCGATTATGATTATGATGGTGTTGATAATAGAAAAGATCACTTGATGCAAGTTTTTCTTCCTTTTCATTGGCTAAGAGCCCACCACTTGACCTGCAGATAATGGTCTGCTCATGTGCAATGTTATCCAACGGTATTTGATTTAATGATTGACATTCTCGTCCCCAGAGCCAGTCGTTTCTTGGTCACGTAGTCGGTGACAAGTTAAACAGAGTGGCTCTGGGGATGAGAATGAATGATTGGCAGAAAGCAGGAAATAATATTCTGCTCACGCGTAAATGACACCATAGTATTCTCCTTCGTGCGATCGCTGTTGCGTGAAAATGGCAGATCGCTCGGTGATTCCGAATCAGTGATAAAACAATTATTCGCGAGTGTTATAAGAATTAGTTTATCGATCCTTTATTTCATTTCGCAGTCAAGATAGGTCAAGCGTACACCCCCCCCCCCCCTTCCCCTCACTTAAGATTCTATTAATGAAATGATTATTTGAAAAATGATGAATCCGTTAGTCGTTCCCGTTACTAGTGTCAAATTCAAAGCAGCATTCATGCATGCGTAATGAGCGGTGAATATTTTACGAGAACTTCTCTGAATTTGGTCAGATTGAGAATGATTGAATGAATAAAATTTCTTCGAAGACATTTACATCAAATTCAGGGAAGCTGAGTTGGTAGAAATTTTACAACTGCTCGCGTAAGAATTCACGGCTCATTACGCATGCAAGAATGCAGAGATGAGTCTGAAATCTACATTTACCAATGGATTCAACTTTCGAATAACATATTCATTATGGAACTTCGGGGGATATGCTTGACCTGGCTTGACTCTAATAATATACAATATAAGGTTAATGATGCTGGCGGTTTCGTTTTTACGCGTCGTGTCGTCATCGGCTAAATTTATTGTCCGGACTGCGTGTGCTAAATTAATTTTTCTAAACACAGCACTGTCGAGACTCTACTGGGGACCCACAGGGCAACCAGCCTGGCGGACAATTATTCCAATAGTAAGTCCCCTTCATACCAAAGCAATAACATGGACCAAGCGGATTGGCGCTCATCCCAACTCTGTCTACTAAAGAAAAAAAAAAGAATTGGCTGTTGTGAGTATTAGTTACCATGACCTTGTCCCCAGGACGTTGCCCTGAAAATAACGGGAGGGCCATTATTTTAGGGAAAAACATGTGTTTCCATTACTGCGCATACCGTATTTACTCCAATAAGCATTTGGGGGAAAAATAAGTGCCGTATTGGTAGAAAAAGTTAACAAGCGCCGCGGCCCTGATATAGTCAAAAACGAGACGTTAATTTTGTTAGTTTAAGAAAATAGATCGTAGTTAATACATGCAATTCTTTCAGGCATCCAACTTTCAAAGTAAACGTCGCCCTCGAATATATAAGCGCAAAGGATTTAATGAGTGCTTTGGCGCTTATTCGAGTAAATAGGTAAACCTTGTTCTTATACCTTGGTCTTCACTAATATGCACAATAGACCCTTCCACGGTTTGACTGGGACCAGGTAATGAAAATACGTCAATACGGCCTAAAAGAATGCCCCAAATTTGGCAAGGATGACGAGTTTGCACTCGCCCCAGAGTTCGTCACGCATTCCTGCCCCGCTAACTTAGTGCGCCAAAACGCGAGCAGATGACAGTACTTACATTATTTCCCTGCTACCTGTGAGCAAAATTGGCCGTGCAAAAGTTGTCCTCTTTTGATTATTTTATAAAATAATCTTCTCAGTCTTCTCGGATAAGACAAAAAAAAAACTGTAGGCCCCGCGGTCTCACATCTCTTTCAGAATCCACGCTGCTGTTCGTAAAGAGTAGAGGGCTTAGACCCCGGTGGTGTGGTACAACTTTTCATGGCCTGGGTGGGTAATGAAGGGGGTGATATTAATTTGGGAGGTACATAAGACCTGTTTCATCCCCTGTCACCGTGACGCGTGTTGAGTCACTTTGGCGAATTTCAATAATTTAAAGTAAAGTTGGATGTTATAGAGAATTAGGCATTACGAACCCGAAGCTAGAAAATTTCGACTCTAAAAATCACCATATTATAATTTTTGAATTAGTATAATTTAAATTTAGATTATGTACTCGGCAAAGGTTCCTCATTATAATGGATGAGAAGGACCGTCTGACATCCACTTTTCTCTTCTTTTATAGTGAGAGCAGAGAGGAACTCCCCGAAAATACCTATAAGGATATGTGTTGTTCAATGGAGTCGCGATTTTTATGTACTTTTGACTTGGAATGTCGGGGGATGCATGTTTAAGGAAGACGCGAAAGTGGCATCGAAGCCTATAAAAGTTGAAGTCTATATTGAGAGGTTAATGCTTACCTTGGTAAAATGGCTTTGGAGGCAAAGCATTTATACACAAAAAAAATCCCGCCATCAGGAACACCATTAGGAACTTTGCAGACATTGTTTAATCTAAAAATGATAATAAGTCAGTGGCGGGTCCAGACCTTCAGATGGGGGGAGGGGGGGAGCGGTCATCCAGACCCTGAGATAAGGGGGGGTGGTCTCCCCAAAAAACTTCATTTTGGTCGAAAAATAAGGGAGGACCGGCTCCCCCGGGCCCCTCCCCTGGACCCGCTACTGTAAGTCTCCCCATGTATTAAAAGGGAATCCAAGATAGTTTACATCCTGGATTCTTTGCCGTGGATTTCAGATGTCTGGTACTGGACTCCAGTCTTTGTCAGTGGAACTTGGATTTTGGATTCCGGGATTCCGGATTCCTTGGGCTCAATTCCTGATTCTACAGCCCAGGATTCCGGATTCCACAAGCAAAAGTTTCCCAGATTCGGAAATCTAGATTTCCTTACATGGAGAAAAATAAATTGATGTGCCGAGTGGCCACGCTGGCAGTAATGAATCTGTTTCATTAGTCATCACGGTTTATTCTGTTCCCAAAAAGTACCACCATTCGGACAAGAGCTCAACAATTCAAGTATACACTTTTACTTTCCGGCGTAAGAGGCGACTTGTCATAGATACCCGGGGGGAGGGGTACTCCCTATGATGGCCTGTACGAGGTATATGAAAGGGTAGGGATTTCCCTAGTTAAAGTATATAAAAAGGGTAGGGAAAGCTGTCATACGGGTCTGTGAAAGGGTCCAAAAGGGCTAACAGGTGAATTTTATGGCTTTATTAAGTCGAGAAAACGTTTTATTTTTGTGATTGATTCCTATTAAAAAGACAGTGCATTTACAGCAGGTAAAAAGGATGCAAAGTTCTAAACTAGGTATATGAAGGGGGTACCATTCGTCAATATAAGGTATACGAAAGGGATACCTTTTTCGTGAAAAATAGTATATAAAAGGGTCTGAGGGGTTGGACCTCCGGGCGGAGCCTCCAGGTATAAAAATTCGTTTAGTACCTCCCCATCCCGGGGGGCCTAGATATTCACCCACATGAACTGTGATGCTAACATAGGATGTGCCCTAAGATATTTGATATTACTATAACCATTCATCCCATACGATGAAGTAATACTTTGCTTTTTGGCCATATCATGTGAACGAGACTCTCGTTTATTTAGTTGAAATGTTTGGCTCTCTACTAATTTGTATACTTTAGTAAAAAGGGATTTTCTTTCTTCTCTTTATAGCTTATCAAACATCTGAAGATAGCAAATGAATCGAAATAGCCTGTTCACAGACCCTCTGTTTTCTCTCACGCATATGAAGAAAAGAAAAAGAAGAAAACGTCTTTATAGGAGGAAGTGAGTTTCGCCATCTTTGGAAAATACCAAATTGTAGCTTGGCAATTAAGTGAAATCTTAAAACCTGACAAGCTAGTTCGCAGATCTCAAGAGAGGTATTGCTTCTGTTCCGCTCTTACTGCTGACTGCTGCTGTATTGTTATTTTTACTGTTACTCAACAGAAATCGGTTCAGTGTCAGATTTCCCACTGATTGAGTTCCAAATACTATGATAAAAAAGTCAGTTTATGGTTAAACAACTTACCAGAGAGCGTGATCGAGTTAAAGATGCCAAGAAAAAATGCAAATAAGCAGAAGTTTCAGTTAGACTCTGTACCAAAATTTACACTCACAGCTCGTTCGAACAGTGCGAACGTGGTTGTACATGAGCTTCACGTGCGGGAAGATACGTTCAAGGGGCATCTAGTTTCCATGGCGACACTTTTACTTATGCCATCTTGTCTAGGAGCCCTGTTCGGCGTCTTCTCAGGCCTTCTCGGTCAATACATTTCGGGGACGTCTTCGAGACGAAAAGTCGCTTGGATCACGTGACCCGAAACGCATCGGCCGCGCGCAATAATGAGGCCTGGGGACTAGGCAAGACGTATACACAAGAAATGTTTTCCAGAAAATGTTATAAAGCCTGTTAACTGAAGTATCTAGAGCTGGATCTCAAAGCAACGCAGATTCGGTCAAGGGCAAGCCTTTTTCGAAGAGCTTTTTTCATCATTCACTTTGAAAAGGGAAACCTTCTGTACTTTTTTGAAAAAAAAAATAAAAAAATTTTGACAGGGAGTCAAACGTGAAACCAACACGAAATCGAAGCGAATTGTGACAGGAAACTCCCAGAATCGAAGATTTATAGAACAGTGCAATTCTATTAAATTGTGTGTTCGAAGGAGATGGTATTTTACAGAAAACAGTCAACCGGTTCGCCGTTCCACAGATATCTCTGTTTGATTCTCGAGTGCGCGAGATGCACTTCAATATAAGGGTTCGATAAGGTTGTGGGGGTGTCTTAGTTTCCATGGCGACAGCTTCCCTTGGCCCGATGACTAAATTTCCTTACAGAGGACGGCGACATACATGACATAACCGATGTTACATCATTGTTTTATCCGCGAAAATAGTATGCTGTACAGTTTGTTAGAATTCAACTCTTCAGAGTGTACTTATTCCGAGGGCTGCCTTCGTTCTAACACTCCCCCCTTTGTTTTCCTATTTTGGCATTAGCGTCAAGAACTGAGAAGACAAGCTGTATGTGATGAATCCGACCTAATGAATCGCGATGCGAGATAACTCATCAACTTAGGGGTCGCATGTTTTGCCTAGCTCCCTTATATAAAAAATGACTGTTTATTAAAGAAATTCATTGCAGCAATACATTGTACATATAAAGCTGAACAGAGCTACTTACAATCGTATAATACTTTGTACAAAAATAAATAATAAATCGCAAACCTACATAAAACATTACGAACCAACAACATTTGATACTTAAAGTGATAACATTTTGAGAGCGCTTGGTCTTACAAATTGGGCGTAAGTGGTAGCTAGCTCCTTACTTCACATGATAATAGTGCTGAACTTTTACCAGTTTAGGAAGAATAAAGTATAACGGGTGGTTTTCGTTCTGTAATCTTGCAACGTAAACCTGACACAGGTGGACTCACGTCTCTCATTTAACGTCGTGAGAGAAAGTGCAGATAAAGCCTCATCATGTAATCGTACGTAGGAAAATGATAGCATAACCCTTTTTTTGTATGCTTTCGGTATTAAGAAGCCAGAAATTCAGGTATGTTTTTCCATCGCAGGGACACTTAATTCTAAAATTGGGCTTACAAGTAAGTTTAGGCTTACAAGTTTTCCGACAGCCAAAATTATAATCCGTTTTAGCCTTCCTAAAGTTTGTCCATCCGTTTCTGCTTTTGTTATTTAATGTCTTATTTAATCTTTTTTTTTTGCTGTTTGTTTGTTTTTTTTGTTTTCAGTGTTTTGAGCACAAATATTTTTGGGACTTTTTTCGGTGGCGGTTCCCCCCGTTTCCCATTCAGTGATAAGTTTCGTGACACAGCTCTGATATTTTCTGAAAAAAAAATCTCAGGAAACTAAATTAACATTGTGATTATCCTCTGTAAACTGGTTTAGTTATTGAAGCATGCAAAACAGCGTACATCTGGTGTGAAAAGTGAAGTAAAAGTGAATGGCTGAATGAAATATTTATGCACAAAATGATCGTGACGTCACAACATGCGGGGTATCGCGTTATCACGCGTGAGGAATACAACAGTGCGGAAAATACTCACGCCTGCCGGTGCTCACTGTGCAACTGTCGACACGATTTTTATGCATTGATTAGCTCTGGAAATGACCGTCACGGAGTTCTTGTTCTTGAGTCAGTTTTGTTGGGTTTTGTTCGGTGGTTGAAATTCAAATAATGGGCTCTGGATCCGTGTGCACGCAGTCAAGGCTCATAGACTACCTTGTTGTTGTTGGTGTACGGAAACCGACCGTCGACTCAACTGAGACTCCAGTGCTTTTACGGCGTTTTCCACAAAACGATCATAAAGACTTCGTTCTACCTGGAGACGTAGTTTTCTTTTGCCAACCGGAAGGATGCAGTACAGTATCGAAAAAGTTTTCTTTGCGCGAAGCGAACTCGTTCGCGTTTACGTTGACTGAGAAAGATTCCGGCAAGGTTCGTTATGGAATTTGTGTTAATGTCTTTCGACCTTGTTCGAACTTTATTCCCAAGGAAAGAAACGATTGCAGGGAAAGAACTCTAACTGTGCGGAAGAGGTCTCGACACAGACGAGATTTCTGCATGAGTTTAACATCTTTGTGCATCATATCGCATCATCCATTCTTTCCAACATTCAGGGAGTGCCTATTTTTCCTCCGCAAGATGATCGACTCGAGGACGGGAATTACCGGGAGATTGGACAAAAACGACAACCTTCTTCCAGGCTTGAATAGCTGGTCCGTGTTTACATGTACCGAGGACCAGAAAACAAGCCATTTGGCCGGCGATATGGATGAAGTAGAAACGTGGATTCAGCGATTGTTGCTTGCACAAGCTCCCGTATCAGGACGAACACGCGTGGAAGTTCAACTTCACTCTCCGTCTACCTACCCTCCGTTAATTTTTGCTGCCCCTGAATCGAACCGGTTTCCACTTATAGATTTTCCAATTCATATTCCTTTGGAGCTTCTTGGTGTGGAGACATGTCTGAAAGTTTTAACGTGTATTTTACTCGAACACAAGGTAAGCTAAGCTTATGTAAGTTTCAATCGATTGAAAACAAACAAGCTTCCACGAAATGTCCTGCCAAAGCAGCAGGTGTATAGAGTAATTTTCATGTGATTTTACAATATGTAAACTGTGTACTTTGCCATCGTTTTTATTTTTGGCAGTATTTTAACTTAAATGGAGACCAAACTAAGAGAATATGAATTTACAAAGGTTAACACGCGTTTTGTTATTCCCTTGGGGTAGCTAAGTGATAAGCTCAGCGCAAAGAAAGATTTTGTAAACAAGAAGTGTGTTTCTTTCAACCGTCTGGGTTTTTTTCGAAAGAAGCTTATATCCATATTTCGGTGAGAAGCACAACTGTTAACGATACTTTTTACAGGTTTCGTTTTGCGTGAAAATGATTTCATTTACACCTGCCTTGCCTTGAAAGAGTGCAATGAATGTTTACATTCGTTCGGGACCGCTGCATTTGTTGACATGGCATAGCTAAGAATATATTGATCTTGCAGACTTTTAAATATTAAAATCCTGTGAGTTTATTTTCTGCTTTTGAATTAAACATTGAAAGGCGGGTTAAAAGAATTTTTAGCCTCGCATAGCACGAAAAAAATGCGGACCTGCTCGGAAGTAGTAAATATTGTCAATATAATTTTAAGTGTGCTTTATGTGCAGTTTAATGGCTTTTTTTAGATTATGACAAAGGATAAAATTTTTATTTATTTCCTTTTTTTAGAAAATAAAATCTGTAATCGGTTGCAACAAAAAACACCATTTAATTGCTATTGAATACCAAAAAACAATGTGGGAAAACTGTAATACCATTTTTCTGAGTTTTGAAGACTTTAAGATTGTAATATGATGATGATCGGTTGTGAGATAAAAATAATGTGAATAAATAATAATGTTTCAACCAAGGTGGTCTCTAAGAAATAACATTCTCAATCCTAAGGTTGATGACAGCTTTTGAAACTTTGCATGACTTTTTGGCAGACAAAAGAGTAATGCCGTTGTGGATTACAAAGTTGTTTGAATTTTGATGACTTTTAAAAAGTAAAATTGCATGTAGGAATCTATTGCTTCCACTTCCTATCTCACAGAATCTGCAACTCATTTTAAAGATTCTTAATACTCAGTCTCTGTTACAATAATTTACTGTTTTTGTTTAGATATGATTAATAAGAGCTACAATCAACAACAAAATTAGTTGAGATGCTGTGCCCTAAAGAGCCCTTTTGGTATTTTGCTGAATTCTAGAAGAGCTATGAGAGAGTCACCAAGTTTACCTTTTTCTATTAGTAATAATTGGGTAAAAGTTTGTCAGTAAAACTAAAGCCAGTGTTACAAGTGACCCAAGCAAGCAACAACACAAAACCGCACAACTCTGAAAGACTTCGTGAAAGTCTAAATTGAGCCCAGTTGCTCTTAAAAATTAGCCTTCCAAACTCTTTTAACCAGGTTAGGTTTGAAAAGCATTTCATTTGTGGGGCAAATTCGCAGGGGGTTAATTCTCTAGAAGCAAACACATACACTACGGGCTGAAAGTACAGAATTTCCAAACAAACCATTGCAGAGGTTTGCTATGAATCTTAAGATCCTTTATGCAACTGAGGAACTGAAAGGCAATGAAACCTATGGCTAATGGTTGTTCCGTGTTAATTTAATGCCAGCAACATATTCTCCATGGAAATGGATGGATAATCTTAATTTATTATTCGGTATCCTTTAATATTGTTAAGGGTCAGGTTCCAAGGGATTTTGTATGGTAATTTGGTAGAAAATGTTACTAGCTACAACAGTACAAGTTAAGAAAAACAGTACCTTATTTCCTTGCCTACATGTGCATCAAAAGTAAAAGTTACAGTCCTAGTACAAACATGTGGTCATGCAAATTGGGAATTGTCAGTAGATGAAACTTATACCCTATTGGTGAATTGTTTGGTGATGGCTCATAATTTACATGCACACATCAAAAGAAGTACATACTATCATTCGATGCAAATGTTTCTTCCTTTTCATTGGCCGAGAGCCCACCACGTGACCTGCAAGTAACTGCCTACAAATAATGGTGTGCTCATGCGCAGTTTTATACCAGGACCAAGTTGAATTCAGATTTGAAAGCTTAAAAAGCATTTCTATCAGTTTTAATTCTTTTTGCCTACAAGAAGCTCTAAAAATAACAGAGGAAATTATCTGAGAAAATGCTTTTGAATACAAGAAAAAGAAACCCTGGGTTAAGTGCTAATCGGCCTTTGAACAACTGGGCCCATGTGAATGACTAGCTGCAAAGCTAGGACTTGTAGTGCATGTACATGTAGCTAATGCTCATTTTGTCTCTCTCAGGTTGTTGTTCAGTCAAGGGACTATAATGCATTAACTATGAGTGTGATTGCTCTGACATCACTCTTGTACCCTCTGGAGTACATGTTTCCTGTGATTCCGTTACTCCCAACATGCATGAACAGTGCTGAGCAGCTGTTGCTGGCTCCCACACCATTTGTGATTGGTGTCCCTGCGAGTTTCTTTCGATACAAATCTGAAGGATTTCAAGTACCAGCTGATGTTTGGGTTGTGGATCTGGATTCTAACAAGGTACCTGTAGGCAACCGTTAATAAATAAGCATTTAAAGGGGCTACCTCATGATATTTTAGTATCTTTTTTAAAAGCTAAAACTTCTTTGCTTCAATTTAAATCCGAAAATCAGTAATTTGTGTGAAGTTTTACTGACTGAACTAGCCGTGAGGATCTCGACATTGCAAACTTAAAAGACATACATGTAAAGTACGGAACTCTGTTCACACAAAAAAATGAATCTTAGTGAAAAGAAACCCAAGCCAAGAGTGAAGAGTGAACTCCATGTATGCAAACAGCAATAAACCGCAACACTTTTTGACTGCAATCACTTTGCAAATAACAAAAAAATATATTATTGTACTGTTTTTGCTTTGTTTGTTTGTTTTTTGTATTTGAGGGCAATTTCCAAGATAAGCTCCGAGGGGCTTATATTCAGAGGAGCGGTTTAATGGAGGTGTTTTTTGTGTTATGAGTTTGGGGGCTTATTTTTGGAGGGGCTTACACATGTTGGGGGTAATTTTCAGAGTTTTTTTATACATGTAGGTCTCAATATGAGGGAATGACGTTTTAGGGAACTTAGCTCCTAAATTTCCCAGCAAGTAAGGAGCCACATGTACATCCCTCACTCCACTCCAGGAAAGCATATTTTTAATGGTCCCTTATCTGCTGAGCTAAAATTCAGGGAGAACACTGGAAAATCATTAAGAAAATTCTTAAGGTTATACTTTGTAATTAAATTTGTTTTATATCTACTTCATAACTCTACAGGATCATTTAATTGTGTATGGGTAACGATGCTAATAGATGACCTCAGTGCAGAATTGACTGAAAAACAGTGATATCATTGTGACATAGCCCCTTTAAAGATTGTGCCAAGTGTACCATTTATCTTATTAAGGCTGCATACTGCATTAAATCCATAATGTTTGCATATGGCACAGTAAATGATCCGTCTAATAATATATCACTGTTATTAAACAATCAATAACTGTCACTTATAAATTTTGATCTAGTACAGAATGTTAATTTTGTAAAAATCATTATTAATGCTCTTTATCAGATTACGGTTCCACTGACGGCAGATGAGCTACCGCCATTACCTCAACTGGAAGGAGCAATACTGATCAGGAACCTGAAAATGGTTAGTTTTATTGGATAAATTTACATTTCTGGGAAACTGCCCACCTACCCCTCCCCTAAGCTAACATTAACACTTACTTCTCACTCAGGGCAAAATGATAGCTTAGGGGAGGGGTAGGTGGGCAGTTTTCCAGAAACCTAAATTGATCCGTTTTATTTTTAAGGATGTGCATGTACTTTTAGAAGGTTTTGATTTTGTTTGTGCAATCACTTGTTGCACATTATTATTATCTGGAAACGTATCTTTAAGCTACATGTTTATTGTAATATTATTTTAACTACAGTTTTGCCGTATTTTTTCTCCCGTCCTAGGCTCTTCAAGCACTCAGCATGCCACCTCAAACTGTGACAAATCTTGATGATTCAGCCCCTCTAGATGACCTTGAACCCTTGACCCCTGGTGATACAAATGGCTTGTCTGGGTCGCTTGTGTACGGCAATGATGTAGATGCAGTAGACATTGCAGTTAGAGTAGCAATGGTCAAATTCTTTTCCTCACCAAACATTCTTGGAGGTATTAAGGAACACACAAGGACCCTGAGACTCTTCTCTCGCCCTGTGGTAGCAATTCAGACAGGTCATTTCCTGAGATCAAGGCCAGAGCTGTCAGAGTTTGTTCTAAGGCTTTCAGAGACTCAGGTGAGTTTTGTTTTGTTTATTTGTTTGTTTGTTTTTTTTTCCATTGGTATTATTTTTTTCTAGGGCAACTTTCCTTTATGTCAATAAATTTTTGGAATGGACCTGTGTAATAGCAGTATAAGGGTAGCAGGAATGTAATCCCCCAACCTCCCATTTTGGGCTCAGGTGAACAGATCTGCTTACATGCCTTATTGTGGGCAGCATACGGGTTCCTTTAAGGACTAGCTATGATTTGTAAGGGCAGCAGGCCAGAGGAGGTTTTTCCCAGCCACCATGAGCAATTGACCATTAGCTACTTTCAAAGGAATAAAAGAAGAAGATAATACCAAAAATATTTCTTAAGTCTTCAAACCCCTGCCTTTTAAATTAATCTTAGTGACAATCCTTTGAGGGTTAATTCACTGACCTTCTTAATCCCACTAACTATGAATATTAAATTGATCATCTGTTTACGTGATTGAGGGCGTATATAATACTGCAACTGTAATATGTGCAAAAACTACATTAAACCCATCAACAAGACAGGGCTTCTGATATTTCGCGCGGTCGCAGACCCGCGAAATTCCCCCGAAAACGCAAAATACCGCAAAATCGGCCGATTTTTCTGCGAATTTGCCCCTGAAAATCCCGCGAAATGTTGATTTTTTATCCGCAAAATATCAGAAGCCCTGACAAGATGAACTTGGGAGCAGGTGCCTTAAGGGTGGAAGGGCCTATAGTGCAAAAGAGGGGCATTGCCTTGGAGGTAACCATGGCAACCAAGTGAGTGCCAACCACCTGGCGCCATCACACTGAAAAGAGTTCAGTGGAATACTTAACAAAACCCATACTTTAATACCTATCCAAGGATGGAAGGAGTGGTTAGCAAAAACCAGCAGATATCACAGGTCATGAATTGCAATGGTCCGCAAAGATCAACAAAGCAAAGCAAAGCAGTCCTGAGATATGCAATCACCCCACACAAGCCTGCCTACCTGGGGCTCAACCGCTGACCTGCTAGTGTTGTCTCAAGATTAATTTTGCCTAAATTACAATTTAGCCACATTTAAAAAACTACATACATTGTATACAGTTGTAAATAATTAACTCACATACAGGAATGATTATTATAATGTTTTTTGTTGGTGTTTTAGGCACTAGAATATTATGGAGAGTGGTTGATCTACCCATCCAACACAGTTTTTACCAAGATCCTTAAAGGTAAGTTATTATAAGTTACTGGTTTCTTTAATTCTTCAGGCAGTTGTAAAAAAAGGTAAGAGTATACGATCTGCTCTGTAGCCTCCCAGTAATTTTGCTACAAAACGTTATGGTGAGTTTTGGAACTACTTGTAAAATATCATGAGTCCCATTCCAGAACCAAGGAGTTTGAGTTCAAAAACAGTGAGTCCTAAATTGAAAATGCTTAGACCTTTAATGTATCCAGACAGTTAATCTGACAGACTCCAACACTCTGTAGTATAGTGTACTGAAATTGATATAGAACCCGTATATTTTAAAGCACAACAAAGGCTAAAAGAAATATGCCTAGTTTAACAACAGCCATAATAACTGCCACAGAAATCATACGAATGGGATATTCTACAAAAACATCTTTGGATTGATCAACCAACCTTTGCATCCTACGGGATGCATGCCATGATATAATATAATTATTTTTCGTCTTTGGGGATTTTTATGCATCAGGGAAGTAGGAAACAGAGCTAACAAAATCACTGGTCTCCCACAAAAAAATTACAGTATTATTTCAATATTTTAGTTACTATTGTAACATTCCTGACCTCTGCAAGTTTTATTATCTGTCAGCACAAATTATCTATGTAGGTCCTTTTTTTTTCAAATAATATCAACGGAAGCTGTCTTTGGCAACTACATGTTACAAATGTACATAATAGTTTGCTGCGCTCAATCACTTTAGATTTCCTTTAATATCAGTAACTTAGTACATTGTACAAAAAACAACTTTTTTCCCTTCAAGGCATTCATGACCCACAAATTATTGGAGACAAGGCCAAATGGTTTGCAGGGGACTTGGAACCTATTGTCTACCAAGTTTTTGATTCACAATCAAAGATTTGCAGAGAACCTTGGATTGATGTGGACTATGAACCAAGCTTGATATTTGACGAAGAAGAAATCACCCCAAACAATGATGAGGATGATGACAGCAGCAGTTGCCATAGCTCTGTCGGTGATCTCGTGCAAAGAATGAAAAGTGGTGAAATCAATGGAGCCACGCCTCTTGGACCTCATGCGCCCCCATTTGCTCCTGTGAGGGCATCCTCTCCAATGCCAGAATTGCAAGCTTCTTTTTCTCTTCCAAGCTTACCAGTGTTGAGGGGAAACATGTTGGATATTTCAGTAAGCAGTAAGGGAGGATCAAGGTATTTATTTTAAATCCTGTTTAATTTTTTTTAATCCTTTTTAATTCTTAAATCTGTGCTTGGACCACGTGCAGAAACCATTCATAATTTAAATCATGATTTATTTAATATCATGAGTTCAGGGGCACTTTCCATTCAGCCCAAAATTCTGGAAATTTTGGTTAGAAATCAAAATTAATCTAACAGACCTTTTTCCTTTGAAGGTTTTTCACTTTGACCAGTTCACTCATTTTGGTCAGTCGAACCAAAATCTCCCGGCCTTATTTTGACAAAATTGTTGTCTCCATTACCAATCTTTTGTATCCTGCTTATAAGAACAATAACCAAACAGTCAGTGGCTTGGGTCGGGTCATTGTAACCAGAATGTACTGTTCCATTGGACATTGGAATGTCCAAAATTTCAAACCAGAATTAATTGCATTAATTAATTGTATTATATTTTCACGTTCAAGGCCGGAGCATTTTGACGCTGGCACACCAGATTCAGCAGCTTTTTCAATCAGCAGTGGGGATTCTTGCTCCATTAATGGTGATGACAGTGAAGACTTTGTGTATTCTGTGTCTAATCCACCCACTCCTCGACTTGAAAGACGGAAACATGCCTCAGAAGCTGAGAGTGAAAACACTTTCGTGTCTGGGATGTCAGATCAGTCCAACTCGTCAGGAAACACTGTGATGTCTGAAAAACAAAACATGTTTACAAACAGCACTGAAGCTGTCCTAGGTAAGGTGCCATTCACTCATAAAACTAAGGCATTGTAAAAATAATTAAAATTGTAATTTTATGGTCACTCTAATAGACCTTGACTGTAGTATGTATTTGAAACAGCTTTCATGTAAAGAAGTTACTGAAACTACTTTATTGAAATTAAACATAACAAAGTAAGTACTGTCTATAAAGTATTAAGGTGTGGCTTTTATTAAGGGTTTTGCTACTTGTAGTTGAAAAGTGGTGTTTTTGAGTGTGAGAATTCAACAGATTTGCCGAGCCATACACACTATTATAAACTTCCCATTTTGGTATTTTGTAGGCTTGTTGCACAGTTTGAAAAAGTCCACTATGAGTGTGAAAAAGCAGGAAGCTGGAGACAAACCCACAATAAATGGCTTTGCAAAGCGAGTGTCAGCCAGTTCAGCTTCAGACAAACTATCCCCACAAGAAGAAAAATTCCCCCTTTTCCCCTTCCCAGGTAAGAACAATATATAGGGTGTGTCTCTAGGAAAGACAACCTGGAACACCGTTGAGACTAGCACATGCGAAACCCCAAAGACCAGGGGTTCTTACCATTTACATGGGAAAACCAGAAATTCTGCTAGTAAAAATCAAATGGTGGGCACCATTCTGTTTGAGAAGCTTCAGAAAAATATATGGGCTGTGTTTTGAGGCAATGCAACTTTTCCACCTTTTCCAGTTGGATATCCCTCTTCAGTGCTCGACACTAACTTTTTTGGACACTAGACAATGGGCTAGTACCTGCCATAAATGTTCACGAAAAAACTCCAGTACGCTGGACCTTGGCAGACCGGCTTTGATGCCTTTCACCCAGGCCCGTGAACAACTCAACTCAACTCAGTGAAACAGCATTCCCCTTTGAGTACTTGTCCATTACTATGTCAAATTTATGCATGCCTTTTTTAAATTCTACCTCACCATTACATCGTTCGGGGATTATGTGAGATTGCACGACCTGCCAGTGCTCGGCTCAGTGCGTTCTTGCTCAGCGAAGTGATGGGAGGCTTTTTTGATTCTCCTATCTGTGTTAGAAATTTGGAAGAGTACCATGCCAACGGACGCTTTACCGCAAAAGAAGGGTTTTAAGTCACCCATGATCTATATTGGTGAAATCACCAGAACCATGGTGAGAGACATGGTGGGACATCTGGAAGTTTTTGTCCTAGGGCCAGAAATTGGCTAAATAATTATTTTGTTAAATTTCTCATTGTTTTGCTTCGTTCTTCCTGTTATGCTTTTGTACAGTATTGTAATGTGAAGACAATACAATTACATTGCCATGCATAAATTTGTTGGTGTATTGGACAACCCAGTCACCCTTTGTGCTTGTGAGTGCCCACCCGGACACCCCTGGAATGAGAAAGTGGGATACTCCACCTTACTTTTTAAGGCCAAAATGAAGCTTACAGGCCAAAAAAATTATTTCCAACGCCAGGCTTATCCGCGTATCCTAGGGTTGATGAGTGGGCCCCCACTTTAAAGGTTGCACTTTATACCAGATAATTTGATATGATGACATATATCAACATTGGAATGTATTTGTATAGGTAATAGCATGATTAGTAGTGATATTTGGCGTAAATACCACAAGTGATATTTCCAAATTGTTATACGTAATTTCACGAGCCGTTAGGCGAGTGAAATTTGAGACAATTTTGAAATATCACGAGTGGTATTTGTGCAAATATCACGTACAAATCATGCTATTATTTGTTTATACTACTACCCGCAAAAGGTTTGTAATTTTCACATGTAGGTATTTCAAATTAAGCTGAAATACCACTGCTCTAAGTCAATCAAATTGCAGAAATTTCTCATGTAGTAGTATAAGGCTCTGAATGAATCAGCAAAAAAGGTACCAGGCCATTTCCGATAATTGGGTTGTCGACCAATATTTGGTCATGCTCCCTATGTACTTGAAGATCTAAATGTTCTTCTGAGTTCTGCCCTAGTCAATTCTGGTATTATTTTTGGTATTGCTAAAATATTTTGTGAGAAAAAAAAGTATAAGAAAGTAAATCATTGAATATTAAATTTTGTTTACATGATATTTTATTTTTAAAACAAGTTTACCTGTATTTTACTCAGGAGTTGTGTCTTTGTGGTTTCCATAGGAGTGAGACAAAAATCAACAGTGCCTGGAGATAAAGTACCAGGAAGACAGCCATTGACAAAACAAACATCCACAGAAAAAGCAATTCAAAGGTATGACAGAAGTCATGTATTTTCAAGCAGTCACTCTGCAGTTTCAGTCTGGCATATTAACCCTTTAAGCCCCCAATACTCAAATAGAAAATTATCTAAACTGATCTCCATACATTTCCTTGAAGAATTAGTAGGGAGAATTCAATAAAATATCCTTGATTTTTCTTCTTGTGAACATTTTATTAATTCTCATAGACTTTGCTCTTGACAATCTATGGATATTGTTATAATTAGGAGAATTGTTTTTGGCCACTATTGGGGCTTGAAAGGACACAAGGAAGAAGGATTGTCCCATCCCAACGTTTTCTGAAAACAAAAGATATTCAAGTTTTTTTGCAAACGGGCCAAAAAAAATTAAGGTTCAACTATACAACAACAAAAAAATAAAAACTTTAAAAATTGTTTGAACAGCCCTCCAATTTATGAATGTTTTTGGTCTGTTTGTTAAACCATTTTGGTCCGTTTGCACTGCAAAGTGGCAAGTTTAATCTTTGAGTGACAAGTCATATTAGTACCTCTGTCAATTTGAAAAAAATGTCATTTTAATTTAACTGATTGGTTATTATTTTGTGCATGGATTTTTGTGAATTATAGGAACACAAGACAGTACACCAAAAAAATGTATTTCTGTGGGAAAATGTTCAAAAGAGTGTTTTTTTGCCTTTGTAGAAAACTTCAGTTATTGGTATTTTGTGCTAAGCTCCTTATTAAATTTTAATGTCATAAACTCTGTATTAAAGTTTTATTAAAATGGTCACGTTTAGTATTACATTGTATCTACACTGTAACTGTGTGGTAGTTTTTGAATGAAATTTGTTTGAAAGAACTCCCCAAATTTACATGTACCCTTGATTAAAAAGTATAATAAATTAACCAATGGAAATATTTTGACAGTGACAATCAACAGTTTCTGAAGGAAGTTGTCCACAGTGTTCTGAAAGGAGATGGTGTCGGTTGGCTTGCAACAAAGAGGCTTCGTAAATTGATGTGTGATGAGTCCCTTAGAGCCATGGTGGCCAGTCGTCTTTACAATGCCCCCTCTGCGGACACGAATACAGATGCCGTCGATGACATGGTAAGTCTTGAGTTGTGATGATTTAATATAGGAGGCAGCATACGTTGTTGGGTGGCCAGTGCGTCGAACTCGTGATTCAGTGATCCTCGGTTTAAATCCCACTCTAGCCACTTCCTGGATTTATTCTCAGTCATCTCGAGTTCATATCCTTGGTCATGTCTGTATAGCCAACTAGTTGCCTCCTGCCAGTTGGGGTTTTTAATCCTGTTATGGGCTGCTTCATGTTCTAGGTGTTTTGCCAGAATGTGGAAATTACACATTCCACTGGGTGTCTTGTAGAGCATATTTTATTGTGCATGTTCCACTAGGTTTATGTATAAGATGTCACAGTGACTTCTGACTAAAACCTGTGTAAAAGTTTAACGCTAATCTAATCAGAATTTCTCAATGCTTAATGCTTTTCCACTGTTTGGGATCTCACTTTATGTAAGATCATACATGTACAACAAATCTTTCTTTGACAAACACCATGCCTCACCTTGTGTCTCATCCCATAATCTATGCTTCACTTCTTGCAATAATTATTAATATATATAATATGTATGTGTTGAGGCAGCAAAATAAAGTTTCTCCTTTTCATAAGGACACATGTCCAACCAAGTCACCATCTTAGTCAGACAAACCAAAAGCATTTATTTAGCAGACATTCAGTACATGCATGCATGTACATTATGTTGTCTTTTAATTTGTTTAATTACTGTGAAAAATTAATATTCATCTATAAAATGATAGTCTTAAGTATTTGACTTGCCCAGTTACTATGTGCATTAGCCTTCCATGAAGATGGCTGATCACCCAATCCTCTCCAATGTGGGGAAGGAATGCATGACGAAGCCCTTTACTCTTTAAGCCCCAATATATAATAGTGACCCACATCCAATTTCTCCCAACATTAACACTGCCTGATCAAACAGATGGGTCATGAGAATTACTGAAATGATCACCAAAGATGAAATGTTGTGATGTTAGAACAAAATTCTCTCAAGCAGTACCATAGGGAATGTATGAAGAACAGTTTGGAGAAGATGCATGTTGATATTGGTGCTTAAAGGGTAGAAAAGTCCACATGGGAGGCTACATGTCCTTGGGAAAATGTTGAATGGTACATTGTCTGGTGATTGACTGTAATTGTTGTGCAAGTGAAGGTATAGCTATGTGTGCTTCAGATAATTTGTTTTGCTATGTACTTTGACCTTTTTTTATTGTACTCACAACAATTGTTGTTGTTTTATGATTGTTCCATCAAGTGTTATTTCTTACCATGCAGCTCATCAGTAGCGTAATTCCTCCATCATTCCTTCTGGCACAGTATAAACAGAGCCATTCCACTACTGGCTTAGACTCAAAACAAGAGGCATCTAGTACTGTTGTTAGTAATCGTTATTGTAGTTAAATGTAACCTTTTTTTTTTTTCATTTGAACTCTAAAGTACAGGAAGTCTTTCACAATATTGGACATTTTAAACATGTAAACAATGTCACAGAAACATACTGTTTTGTAGTTTTTCAACCGTTTTAGTTTGTCTGTTGAATTTCTTGTTTCTTTTTCCTTTTTCACCGCCTTTGCAACTTGTCCTCTTCTGTTGATGTTTATTTTGGTTTCTCTCTACTTTATTTTTACCTTTATAATCTTTTTTCTGTTCTTCATGTTGCCAATCAGCCAAGGTATCTTTTCATTGTTTTCTTTCTTTCTTTTTTATTTATTTATTTGCCTTTTTGTTTGTCAAGAATCAGTAATTTTAAGTTAAACTCACAAAATTAAATCCCTTTTTTTAAAAAAAATAATAATAATAAGAGAAAAGTTTTTAAACTTAAAAGACACCAGTAAGTCGTGCATAATATTTTATTAGAAATTAATTACAAACTGTTCAGTTCTTTTAAGGGGTGTAGAATGGTGTCAAATGTTGAATACTGTGAATCTTTATAAGCTAAAAAAACGTACAAAACATCTTAGTTTGTTGTTACTTTTTTGATGTCACCTTCGTGTTCATCTGTTGCCGTTTTAAAGTTGCAGACATCCAAACTGACCGTAATTCTCGAAGGCCAATCAGTAACATGCTTGGGTTAAAATATTACCGGTTTTCTTCACTTCCACTCTTTAAGCTGAAAAACAGCCAGCATTTTGCGGCGTCGCAACTGGTTTTCCGCGAAATGACGTTTGAGTAACGAGCACGGAAATTCCATAGTGATGACACCTCACTACCCAGATATTGGTAAAGCCTCTATGTGGCAGAAGCAAATTTCCCACGCGGCAGGACCAGTCAGAGGCACTATGCAGATCTGGGTAGTGATACGTCATCAGATTGGAATTCCTGCGCTCATTCCTCAAGCGTCATTTCGCCCTGAAACCAGTGCTGGCGTCTAGAAGTGTCGCCTGTATTCTCAGACTAATTAGGGGTCTGAGTTTTTGATTTGGGTTTAATAGCAGGTGACCATATGATAACTTGCTGTTTAATCCGTAAAAAAAAGTAGTAGCCGCTTCATAAAGTTTAACTGTCTGAGTGTGTTATTTGGTAACTTTTTGGATACGTTGACTAAAGCCATACTAAAAGCCTCGTGGTAATTAGACAAACTTTAAGAAAGGCCAAGACCATTCTACACTCCTTAGAATACAGACATCTGCACGCTGCTGAGCTATCACCACTCGCACTTTATTGTTACTAAGCGCTCTCTTCACTGTGCTCTGTATGCCACAGCCTAAACTCTGGTGGAACAGCTTGTCGTCACTCTCTCTCGGATGGTCTTCACCGTCTTCTTCTTCTTCTTCCACTTGGGGCTCTAGGACTGACTTGACCCAGTCTCCTGTCCCTGAAGCAAAGGTAGGTCAGCCTTCTGCTTGCTCGGTCACATGACAACGTGATTTTCTTCCAAAATAGGTCCTATTGTTTCACGTATTAGCTCGCATTAGTGCGCCCTCGTGATGCTGCAAGCTGATTGGTGAATTGTGACAGCTAAGAGGTTTTAAAAATCCGTTAGGAAACGCAAAAACGCAAACGCACGATTTACGTAACAATTCCTTTACAGCTCTCAAGGTGAACCTTAAAAATTAATAATTCCTAGCATGAGGAAAGCTAGACTAAAGAATCTTGTTAAAGATCCAGTAAATATAAACATTGACCATTGTAATAGTCATGAAGCTCTCGGGAAACTCAGTGGCCTGTGAAAACACATCTTGTATTGTTTTCAACGCGAGGGACATTGTTCGAATCATTCATCGATTGTTTCGTTAATAGCCTGAGGAAACATCCGACATTTCACGAAGCTGCCACTAGTTTCCCCGCGAAATGACGTCTGAGAAACGAGCGCAGAAATTCCATACTGATGACGCATTACTAACCAGATCTGGGTCGCGCGTCTGATTGATTAAAGTACATTTCCCTCAACTAATAAGAAGCACTACCCATGTCTGGGTAGTGACTCGTTATCATAAAGTTTAAATATTCTGCGCTCGTTTCAAGAGCTTCATTCAGTCCGAATAAAAAGACCCTTGCAAACGCTAGGAGTAAACGTTCAGCAAACTTATTATCAGTGTTTTTAAAATGTTAAAATTTATAATATAAATACAATAAATAAATATTACAATTGTAATAAATATTTGAGGGAATATACTAGAACTCAAATATTTCCTTTAATATAGAACCAAATCGACAGGAGCCACATTGTTAAGGTCTAAATTTGACTCTAGTGTCGGCCTTAGTCACAATAATGTGACTTTATAATAACGATCAAAATTCGCGTTTTTGAAGTTCTTTATTTCACTCTGTTGGATTAAAAAATAATGATATACAAAGAAGGGAAAACTTGGTGAATTTTGGTAGTTGAAGGAAGATTGTGAAAAGTGTGAAATTGGCCTGTGGACGCTTTCATTTTGAACAATGGCATTGTCTGGATTTGCTGAACATATGGTTCTGTCTTTGCCTAGTCCCTAGGCCTCATTATTTCGCGCGGCCAAAGCGTTTTGGGTCACGTGGTCCGATCGACCGTTCGCCTCGGATACGTCACCGAAATGGATTGACCGAGAGGGACTGGGAAAACGCCGTACAGGGACTAGGCAAGTTCTGTCTAACACAGTTCTGTCATATATTGCCATGTACTCAGCAACGCTGCTATTCCTAAGGAGGTGTACTTGTTAGCAATTGTCATTTGTATAGGGGGTGAGGAGGGGTGGGAGGGTGAATTCGCCTTACTCTATTTCCCCTAGAAAATGGGAAAAGCCCTTTGAACGGGGGGGGGGGGGGTGGGTCACCCCTTTAATACGAACAAATTCTTATGCTCTTTGGTGTCCGCGTTAACTGACTTCCACTGCTTCAAGTGTATGAAATTTGATTGTCTTTTTTACGTCCGAACTACGGCCAACAACTGTAGTGCACTAATAACTCTACAGTGTGTTGTTAGAGTATGCCTTTAACCGGGTCTTGAACTATGTACACTGTGCATGTACGTTTGTTTATAGATTACAGGTATGCTGTCCTCAAAGGCCTCCTATTAGTAAGCTGTCTATATGACAGTGTTCATCTTAACGCAAATCTAAGTCTTTTGTTTGTATTTTAGCGTGTTTCTCGAAGCGTCTACAAAGGGATGCTTGAGGTCCTGAAAGCCGCAGTGTATGGCTTCGAAGTCAGTGTGGAAAATGAGGATGTAAAAGGCATTGCCTCAGCATTCCAGTTCCTTGAAATTGCCCACACTCATTACTATGGGCGAGACATTAAGGATGAGATAGCAAAGTTGCGTGACGATGATGATATGTCAGTTGTCTCTAACAGTGACAGCACGATCTCTAATTTGTCCGACCACTCTCGCGACATGGCGTCAGTTCGTTCCTGGGTTGCCGAGACAGGTCGGTAATCCTTATTTGATTAACTTTGTTTTCTCTCATTATAATTGTCATCACTGTTGTCCTCATCACATGATTCATTCACAACATCAGCATCTCCCTCATCACCATCATCATTTTCTACATTACCATGGCTCCTACCATCAAGTGCCTTCTTAGTTGCTGTGTTATCATCATCACTACTAGAGACCTTTAGATTCTGAGACGAAGACGAGTACGAGGACGAAATTTTCTCAATATTAAGTAGTGCGCGCGTGTAAATCAGCGTCATTTTGGTGGGAAAACGTAATAGCCGTCGTCATTCTACTACGAGCTTAAGCGAGAATGCCGTAGTTGGTGGAAAGAACTTATCAAATGCTAGAGGTTTTATCATTTTCTGATCGGGAGGGGGCGTAAACTCTCTCAATAAAAATAACCTTGTGAAATGTTTGAACCCAGGAGTCATTTCAAAAGTAGGTTGAGTTTGATCGTCCGGGTGAACGTAGTCCTGAATAGGACTATTGTTGTTGACAGTGACTGACGTTTCGGCAACCTGTGCTGTATCCATCTTCAGTGTCAAAGTGAGTTGTATCACGTCAGTTGATGGTATTATACTCTGGTTATTGACCTGATTAGTCAATTACGTCGCGATGTTATTGGTCGTCTGTCAGTGAAGCCGTGATGTTATTGGCTATGAAGACTCGTAATGTAATTGCTAACTTTTCTGATTAAAAAAGTACAATTAAGCTTTTCTGGGCTGTATTTTAAGTTTAATCTCGTCCTCGTATTCGCTCTTGTCCTTGAGGGTAAAGGTCTCCACTATGACAATCATCATCCACCATCTTTGTCGTTATCTTTATCGTTATCGTTATCGTTATCGTTATCGTTATCGTCATCATTCACACAACTACCACCCGCACTATTATCATCTTCATCATCACCCGAGGTCGCTCTTGTCACCACCACCCATCGTCATCATCATTATCATCGCCGCATCATCGTCCACAGCATAGCTTGCCCAGTTATGTTGCCTTCTATAGTTTGCCGTGAGTTCAACTGAACTTAAAATTATGTAACTGTTTTGCAGGCAAAAGACATGCCATGCTAAATGGCAGACTTGATGAAGATAGTGGTCACGGTGAAATGAGCGACACAAACAGTGAAATAGACACCATCATGTCCTCAGTGTCGCACAGCAGTAACAATACACGTGTAACGCCGCTGACACGTTCAAACAGTGATGTCGCTGCCCTGTCGAGTAGAAGAGGACGAGTCCTGAAAGACAAAAGAAGTAGATCGATTGACCAAACTAGGACTCTGGTAAGTTAAACTTACAGCAGAAAATAAGAGGAGGGAAATCTTATGACGTGCTGTAAAATTAGGATAAATTGTCCAGGCGTTTGGCACCCCGCTGGCGGAGTCTTCTTTCATTTCTTCCACTTTGGCGTACTCGAAAAAGACTCCGTATGTATCGCTTTAGATCTTTGTTGAACATGCGCTGCTTGTTGCTAGGATACTGTTTCAATTCCAGGCCCAATAGCCGTGCACGTGGTATAGTTTTGACCATCGGTTTATCAATAAACAGACGCTTCCACTCAAAAAACGAGTTTGACGAAAGGAAACAATGTTGACTAACACAGAAGTTTGGGCTGCTGCAGCTTTTAAGTTTGACACGATTCAGGCACGGCCCCTTTTTTTCCTCCTGGAGTGGGTGAAGAAGAAGACAAAGGAGGCTCTGTTCGCTGGGTGGGTGGTTGGAGGCTTCTGTCTCTGTATTAATGTAAATAGGTTAAGAATGCCTATTTTAAACGTTGATTCATTTGTGCACTCAAATAGTTTGAGATAACCATCAGGTTTAGATAAATCAAAACTTGACAGTGGCTAGTATCCGAAATTAAAATTCCAGGAAAACATAATAAATTGTAAAACATTGACTGTCCTATGAAAGCACTGTTGAAGCGACGTGGTTCAGAGTTAATTTAAGTTCATTTAATAACCCTTCAAGTTAATTCTGTTTTGACTCTATGAGCCCCAGTGGTGGCCAACACGAATTCGTCCGTCAGTTTGGCTGTCACATACATGTTACATTGTATTAACTGTGATTTATGTCTCCACTTAGTTTTTCAAGAGATCAGTAACTTTATAGGTCCACTATCTTGTAACTTAATATAATTGCAACTGATAAAAACAACCTTGAACCTCGTGTTTAACAATTCAGTTACAAATAATAACTCAACCTTATTTATCAGGAAATGGCTAGAGCGAGCATGGAAGAAAAACGTCGGCAGGAAAGATGCAAGAGTCCAGCCCTTGCTCACATGAAGTTAAACAGTACCGTGACACGACGTGGCTCATTTGACCGCTTGAGCCAGGCTTCGTCTTCCATCCCTCCAAGCGCCTTGCTGAGAAAAAGCAATTTAAACAAAGGTAAGAAATAACGCTAGGTGATTGCGGTAGTATGATAACTTTTGGCAAATAACATGAAATTGTCTCTTCAATATTTTTTGCGGTCAAACCTTCCCCTTCCTCCCCTGAAAAGTAATAGTTGTAATAATAATAATAATAATAATAATAATAATAATAACGATAATAATAACAACTAATAACAGCCGAAGGTCACGGAGTGCGGGCGACAACGATGTAAAGTCAAACGCTTTTTGCTCTAACGCTGTGATGTGTGCTTTTCGTATGTTTCACGTGACAGGTGGTCAAAACATGTGTGATCAGATAACGATCGAGTGATAGAGGTCCAAACGCGCGTGATCAGATTGCGTTCTGTGCATTCCATTCATTCTTTGTGGAAGTCCAAACGAAGCTGGCTACATACGTGCTGAGCATGCGTAATAGCAACCTGGAGTTCAGGATTGCGGGCTCCTCTTGTCGTCCGCAACTAATAGGGACCTTAAGCAAGAACGACGACGACGACGACGACGACGACCGTGAAAACCTCGATAAAAAAAATGAGTTGGCCTTCTTTCAAACTTAATCGCGTCTATTTGGACCCGCTCAATATGTCAAAAGCAGGCGACCTTTCCTGGAGTTAAATTCTTAAGGATTTTATTCAGGTTCAAAAAGATGACGGAAAATTCGTCGTCGTTTGTTCACGTCCTCCATAAAACGTCAAATTAGGAGGTTTCACATCGTAGTCGTGCAGTGGACGTCAAAGAAATGTACTAAAAAGCGTGATGCACGTGCAGAGCTGTTGTTTTGATCATTAGACCTATTGTTTTTTTTTGAAGTCGTCGTTGTGATCGTCGTCGTAGTTGCTTAAGCTCCCTAATATTACTATAGCGCTTATACTAGCTTGCAAGCAAGCTCTCCGGGCGCTCTCGCGGCGGGTTGGGAAAATGAAAGAAAGCTTGAAACTGCGTCTCTGGAATTTGAATATCTGCATCGAAAAAGCCGATGCGAAATGCTGATTGGCGGAGATGGCATTAGTAATGACGTCATTACCCTTGGCACGTGTTTTCCAATGTTTGGTTACATTCCCCCTCGTTTCCGCTACGCGCTGATCAGCGGAAATTTTGACAGCTCAGTCGACTGGGAGGCACATGGGAATTGAAGGTGAAATTCAAATTCCAGAGACGTTAGTTGCAAGCTCTCCTTCTGTTTCCCGCCCCGCCGCCAGAGCGCCTCGAAGAGCTTGCTCGCAGGCTACGCTTATACAAATTGTTCTTAGCACTTTACAATTCTCAACCTATGTTACTAGTGTCAACACTTCACTAAAGAAAAAAATTGATGAAATAAATAAATAAAGTAATTAATTAATTAATTAAGCTGACTAACAAAAATTAAGCAAAATTAATATGCCTTAAAAAGATGAGTTTTCAGCTTAGGAAGTATGACATAGCCACGCCAGGTGTTGTCCTAGTCAGCTAACTGTGTGGGCAATCCCTTTAAAAAACAAAAACAGAACACACAATACGTGCTCCTTGTTTTGAGATATCTGGGATTGTCGTTGTAATCAGTATGAGTTTTGATTGGTTAATTACTGCCTATGGTAACCGCAAACCCATCAGTACTAATGAAGGAAAGGGTAAGCTTCAAAATTAAACTGTGGTGCCCCGTTGATGGGGACGCTGACCTCTCGCTGTGACGAGGGGCAGTAAATAAAACCTCATTTTGGTGCTATCAAAATTAACCTTTGTCACAGGCAGACGATGTCAGAAATCATAGCGGGAAAGGCCCACATCCAAATTTTAATTGGGTTCGCAGCTCTGTTGTTAAAGAATGTTGTGAAGTATTTTGTAGGTTATTTTTAGTTTATTTCATGTTTCCGCTTGACGTTTCACTCGTGCATTGAGTTTTGTTATGATCAGTTTGTAGATCAAGGTTAATCCTTATTTGTATCAACTGGTTTTCAAATTCTATTACCTTTTGAAGTAGTTTTTCAACATGAATTTCATTCATTAAATTTGATGCTTGAAGTTTCACTCGTGCATTGAGTTTTGTTATGATCAGTTTGTAGATCAAGGTTAATCCTTATTTGTAACAACTGGTTTTCAAATTCTATTACCTGTTGAAGTAGTTTTTCAACATGAATGTCATTAATTTTGAGTGTCAGTCCTTGAAGTGGACGCGCTTTGGAACCATCACTAACTTGATTGTTACCTACGTCAGAGTTCCTATTGTGGTTTAAGGTAGAGCCTCGCGAGTTTAGCTGTCACGCTTTCATTGGTTTTCTTATAGGTTTTTTTTTTCTACTTTTTTTATTAACAGGAAATTTGTTTAAGTCATTCGGAAAAACGTTTGTAATTCTCATGGTCAGCAAGCCCGAACGTACCTACATTCAGGTTATTTAAGTTGCCAATACTGATTTGGCGCAGATAGGTGAAAATGATGTGAGAATGATAGTAGCGAGTGCTAGCCAAAAATTCATAAGTGTTTCTGGTTATCTGTACAGGCTATCGTTACTACAATGGTGACATTTTCCCCGTGGAGGGGGAGGAGGGGAGAAGAACTACAGGACGCCGCTACTTATTTGAGGGACTGTTAAACGAGAGGTCACCTCTGTGGGATAACATGGATTTCTGGGAAAATGTGTTCCTTGATTCAGTAGCGACTGAGAGAGATGCAGTTGGTATGGATCAGGGACCGGTTGAAATGATCGACAGGTGCGGCGGTATCTTTTGCCTGCGAACACGGACGTATTTCTGGCTGGCGCTTCTCTGCACCCTAAAAGTAACTTTCGTAGACGCTTCGTCGTTTTATTTTCGACTTGCATTATAAACATATCCACCACGCACGAATCTTGCGAGAATTCTCGCGAGGTAGTTCTTGGTCTTTAAGAGCTCAACTGTGATTGGCTAATTATGTCCTACGTCACAGAAATCGTTTTGCGGCTAGGGTTCGCAGACGTTGCCTTTCGGGTGGAGAGAAGCGATGACCGGGAACACGTCTGCGTTCGCAGTCTACGGTATCTTTTACTGTGCGAGTCATCCACATTTCAGACTAAACTCGTTCCTAGTATTCTCTCCTCGTACCCGCCACCTGGAACGAGGAAAGAAGGCTGGGAAAATGGTTGACCTCTGACAGTAAAAAGAACGTACACTGTGAAAAGGTTCCTATTTTTTATTAAGTATTTCTTGGAAAACTAGGCTTTTTAAGGTCTTCATTAGGTTCATATTTTTGTGGAGACAAATCATGGCCTGTGATGAAAACGATGAATATGGATGGTAAAAAATGAAATTATTCAGTACAATGTATAACACACTGGCTGGTAAGAAGGGAATGACAGTCTGAGAGCTTTTCTGCAGTTTGATTAGGAGTAGTTAATCGTCAGGCCCTAGTTGTTAATGAGGTGGATAACGCTATGTACTCGATATATCTCTATCTAGTAGATAACGCAATTGGTTTCCCTAATACTTATCCGTTGGATAGCGCTGTCCAACGCTTGAACAACCGCCAAAAAAAACTTGGCAATGAGATGAAAAACTCTTGTTTCAACCATTTTCATTCCCATTGGCATACTGTATAACTGTGAAGACATTTATTGTAGGTCTAAAATTCAAGCCCTAAGAGTGATCAGCATCAAATTTATCCTTGTAATATCAATGTTTTGTAAAACAGAGTGGTCATGAGAATCATGGATAAGATAATTTATCAATTTCTCCCCACTTCTTTTGTAGGAAATGAATGGGGGGAACAAATGAGAATTCAAATTTTGATCTTAGGTTTTAAAGGGTTAAGTTTCAAGTTGAAATCCTCTGGCACAGTCACAGTATGGGTCAGCCGATTACGTTGTTTTGCTCGCTTAGGTACAGGTCCTTGGGTCCTGCGGAGAAGAAGCGACTAGAGGCAGACGAGGATCGACTTCTAGCCACACTCTTGTACAACCTGGTTGCGTTCATGTTAGCTCTGAATGTTGGCAAGGATACTTTGAGAAAGAAAGTTCGCAGGCTGTTAGGGAAGTCTCACGTTGGCCTACTGCACAGCCAACAAGTCAATGATTTGCTTGACAATCTCAGTGACCTGGTGAGTTAGTTTGGATCATTATGCTGGGAAACTGAACACCTCCCCCCCCCCCCCCCCCCCCCGCCTCAAAAAAGCCAACATTTTGCCTTAAGTGAGAAGTAAGTGTTGATGTTGGTTTAGGGGAGTGATAGGTGGGCAGTAGAATGATTTCAGGGACCTCAAGACGCGAGGGTGCTGCATTCAGTGGCGGTTTGAGATCTTGAAGTATTAGGGGACGGAAGCAACGACGACGGCTACGAAAACGTTACTTAAAAAGTGAATTTGCGCTGTCTCAAACTTTATTGCGCGCCTTCCATCTCGTTCAATTCGTCGATTTTTTAGACTTGAATTCTTAAGGACTTTATCAAAGCTCAAGAAAGGAAAAAGAAAGTTTTGACAGGGTTGCGAAGTCAGTTTTTCACTGACCTCTTAATCTCTTCACTGGCGTCGCCTTTGCGAGATCAGGGACCTTAACCCCCCTTTTTTTACGCCCTAATATCCGCATGCAAATTCTCCACACTGATCTCTATATATTTTTAGTTTATTAAAGAATGTGTTGAGAGAATTTGATAAAAGATCAGAGTATTTTCTCTTAGGTGATCATTGTATTGAATCTCATAACTTTTCCTCATGCTATCTGCCTGACCGAACTTCGGAAGGTATTATTTTGCATCTGGATTCGAAGGTCGCGAAGTGTACGACCTGTAAACGGCTTTTTAGCTCTTAATAGCCAAACATGCAGTGACCAGAAAAGGGCTCGAATAGCTTCAAAATGCGTTTTAACGGTAAAATTTTCAGGAGCGAATAGGTTAAACTCTGTAATACTGAATCTCGTTATGGACAAAGGCATTTCTTACATATAGGATGGTATTCCTCCAAGACGTTTCCAAGAAAGCGAGTAGTGTTCGGCAAACGTGTTTGTTTGAGTATTTATGGCTTAGGGGTGGAGTATGTGGTACCTAGCCTGAAAACAAAAGAGCTGCGAACCATGGGGTCCAAGTAAATGAGAGGTTCGGACGAGCTGCAAGGCTGAAGGAAAGATTTCCTTCGATTGATTAGCAATTATTGTAAAAAAATAATAATAATAATTGTAAGATGTCTGATTTTATAATGTTTGATTTTTTAAGTGTGCGTTAATGGATAACAAAACAAATTTGGCTAACTTTTTGTTTGAAAACTGATTTATCTTACTTGAAAGTATACATTTGACAAATATGGTGTTCGCTCCTTAAAAGGAGAAAATATTTAAAATTTGATCATCTCCATAGGAACTTAAGTGATCAGGAAATATCTTTGACAAAGCTTTTGTTTTAGCTCCGTCTTGATAATCAGGAAATCAGGAATTGATTAAAGCTTTACAAAAGAAGGTACATAGACATCGGGCAAGGGTGTAGAAAAGTTTAATTGAATTCAAACAGAAAGAATAGTCGCTGCTTCAACGACTTCTTACCATGTGGGCTTGTTTAAGCTTGATTTTAAACAGAGGTCCTCAGCATTTGAGGAGCTGTGGGGTAAATTACTAAACAGTGCTTCTAACATTTTTCATTAATCGTGCTTTCGCTATTATAAAACCCTATAATTTGTAATGTAAGGCAGGTAGACTTCAAGTTCAATTCCAGTCGCGTATCTGGTGTATGAGTGCTGATAATTTTAAGCTTAGCTCTAATTTAGATTTTAATGGTCGATTACTGTGTATCAACGTGCTAACAGTTGATGGTTCTCTATACGTTAGAATTCTTCTTTAAAAAACTGCTTTCGAAGTCGTTTGTCATTGTGAAGATTAATTAGATTTAGAGATGTTTTTAATGCCTAAAACAGCAGGTTAAATCCCATTCTTAGAAAAGTTCTGATTCCGAATTCCGATCGATAGTGCTTCTCTGTGGTGTATAGGTCTCGTTTAGTTTCTCAGATTGACGAAAGAAAGCGAGCCATGAACTTGATGATCGCGATGCTTTTTCGATAAAAGAATTTAAAATTGATGTTTTTTTTAATATGTTGATTTGAAAAATCAATATTCATTGCCGTGGAGAGTTGCCTAAATATCGAGGGAAACGTTTGATCACATGCTTACCTCTCATTACCTGAACTGAAGGGTAAATCACTATTACGACAAGGAAAAATTCTATATTGATCAGTACCGTTGTGTAAAGTGTTAGAAGCTTATTAATGTGCCCGTTTTTCTTTGATCAGAATGGAAATGATATTGATCTCAAACCAGCGGGTAGCCGACAGGTGATGAAGCATTCGTTCGTTGTACATTCTGGAGATTCTATGAATGGAGATGTGTTCTTCATGGAGGTAGGTCTTGATTCATCACCGCACGGCGGAAGGGTGATGGACCACGTTTAAAAAAGAAAAACATTCCACAACATATATATACGTGGATATGAGTATGCTTTTCGTAAATTTTGAATCTAATATGGAATAAACGTTAGGGAGAAATTGAAAAAACAATTGTTTTTTTTTTTTTTCGGTGAAAGTTCCTTCCTCTGCCATTTTCCCGGCAAGTTTTAGTTTATCATCGAGCATACATGTATTTTGATTGAAGGTTAACAGAAGGGTTCTTTGTTTTTGAATAATTACTGAAGTATTTGGAGCTGCAAAGGTTTCCTGAAAAAGAATACTTCAGTGTTGATAATACGCCTATGAGAAGACAAGAAGGCAATTCGCACTTACGAAAATTAAATTAATTCACGCACATAATTTACGGGCCCTTCTTTAATTTAAGTTTATAAGCGCCTACATTTTAAAAATATATTTAACATTTGAACGTCAAGAGATAGGAAAGAGATTGTGTACAGTAGCAATTATTGAAAACCGTTCTTCCATGGTACAAAAACCGTCGCCTAGCTACCTGCAGAATTCTAATATTACACCTTTTATGAATGATGGCAAATTTAGCAATTCATATGTCTTCCTGATATTAGCCCTTAATACATTGTTTCAAGGCAAAAGCTCTTTTGAAATCTTGAGATGCCATTAATCGCCGCAAAGAGAGCCACCTCACAAAAATATTAAAGGAAAGTAGTATTGTCACCATTTTGGACTAAGGGGCAAATTTCCGATACTATGACCGAAGTCAAAGACGCAGATAACCTAGCAACTAAGGCCAGGGGTAAACGTCGAACTGTACATCCGACGGCGGAACTAGACAGTTTACAATCCCCAATTTTTCCGTTAAGTCGTCGTGATCGAGCGGTTACTGTTACGGATGTCCATCTTGCTTTCAAATGAACCTAGGGGGCAGGCCCCGGGGTTTGTAGCGGTGGGAGAAGGGGGGACGAGAAAAATAGAGAGTTCCTGTATTTTTCTCGCCTACTCCCATACCAACCTCCGCCTCCTAAGTAGATTTGATACTCTTCCCAGGTTAGAGTCGGTACATTTGAAACCAAGATGGACAGCCATAAAGGTAGGTGCTCGGTCCCGACGATCTTACGAAAAAAATAAGGGACTGTAAACAGTCTAGTGACGAACCTAATGCTAATGAGCGCAATCAACAGATATTACTCTTGAGCATCAGGTTCGTCGTATGTGAATTGCGACGTTTGACCCTGGCCAGAGGGCAAATTAAATACAACACATCCAGGAATTGCCACGGCTAAATACGCTGCGAAATGCGTTTTTGCTAATTAACGCGTATACGAAGAATTTAGAAAACGTTTCGGGGGACACCTCTCCTATATTTATTATTAGTAAAATCCAAGTAGTGGTCTATTATCAATGCTACTTTCTGATTGGTTGAGCTACTACTAGGCTATATGTTATAGCCCACTAGTAGCGAAAAGCGCGGGAATTTTGGCGGCAAAAAAGGATTAAAGACTAGGCTAGCTAAACTTTTCTTATTCTCGATATCTTTGACCAACTAGGTGAATTTTACTAAACCAATTATTCCTCTCGCCCTCATGGGCTATTGACTCAGAGCCCATTCGGGCACGAGGAGTAATTGTTAAATACTCTCAACTCCAATCACTGCGAGAGCGTATTTTGACATAATTATGTAACAATCGTAAAATTTTAGGAATTTTCTCTGTCTAGGATGAAATTAATATTTGTTTACCGTAGCCAGGAGCCTATAACCCTGAGTTATCAGCTTCTGCGTACTCGTGTCACGTCATTTTCATCGACCAGTTTATTTGTAGAACGATTTTGGCTTGAATTCAGAATATCTTTGAAGTACCACAAACTAGTCAGCAAAACCTCCAGCCCTGGAAACAATATTTTGACTTTTTACTTTAGCGACATTTTTGTTTTCCATTTTCATATCTTATCCTTCAAATGCGCTCGTACGTAACTACTTCTCCTCCCTATAATCCATTCCATAAAAACGCCGTGATATAGGCCTACCGGGTATAGTATGAGAGTTGCTTGCTGCAGGTTATAAGCTCCTGTCGTAGCCAATTAATGCTTAACCCCAGCGCTCTTTTTATACATAGGTATGTGACGATTGTATCTTGCTAAGAACTGGAACAGGGACGATCGTGGAAAGATGGTGGTACGAGAAAATAGTGAACATCACTTACGCTCCCAAAACTAAAGTGCTATGTCTATGGTGCAGACAAAAGGAAGAGACCATTCTAAATAAGTTCTGCACTAAAAAGGTTGGTCTGATCCCGCTGGAATAATAGATCGCTTTAGATTTCGAAGACGACTACTATGACCCGGATTTCTCAGTACTATAAAGTAGTGTGCGAGCGTGCACCAGCGTCATTTTGGGTGCAAAACGTGATAGCCGTCGTCATTCTACTACGGGTTTTAGCAAGAGTGCTGTAGTGGCGAGAACAAGTTATCGAATGTTAAAAGTTTTATCTTTTCGCGATCGGAAGGGGGATTAAACCCCTAAAATAGCCCGTGCTAACTTTTCTGGTTCAATAAAAAAAAACGTGAAATGAAGCCTTCGTGGGAAACGCGAAAACATAATTTTAAGTCAAATCTCGGTCTTCGTAGTCGTCCTCGTATCTCCTTTATCTTCTCGCTCATGCCGATGCCTTGGAATTTTTTCCTGAGCAATTGATTTGTCTAGTGATTGTTAGATTGTTGATTAATTTATTTGTCCATTATTATGTAGTTAAATGAAGTTTAACACAGTTAATAACTAGAAGCGCAGCCATTGGTCAGCGGTCAGCGGTCAGTCAGTGCGGGGGGAGAGGGGGGAGCGGGCAGGCGCGGTCAGCCTTGCTTGCATTAGTGAGTTTACGCAACAGGACGGCAGAAAGAAGAAGACAGCAAAACGCTTGTGTGTGGCAAACGTGACAGGGCTATTAATTACGTGTTATGTTGTGATCCTCGCTCAACATCAATGTTTTCTGGAATTTGCGAAAAAACATCTGTTTAAAGGAAAGGGGAGTTTGGCGTAAAGTTATTTCAAACAAAATCATTGTCACGCTTGTCACACAAGGTTTGCCATCTTCTTTCCTCTCCCGTCCTGTTGGGTAAGTTTACTAATATCTCCATGTGTTTAGTACAGTGTTTCCTGGCGACCTCTCTCTTCGTTTAGCCTTTGGATCATTCTTTTACCCCGATCCCTCCCCATTACCCTTTATTTTTTCCACTGATAAATCAGTGAGACAAGTGCCTGGTTCCATTGGCGTGATGGGCTCATGGCTGGAGGGCGTGGGTTTACCAGTCATGGGGGCGTAACTCTGTCTAGGGACTGGCTGTGTGGAAGTGGAAGTGGAAGTGGAAGCCCATGGACATCCCGGGTACCCATCTCCACCAAGCAACGCAGTTGTTAACTATTTATTTATTCTATTTACGCAGTGTAAAGCTTTGTATTACTGTATCAAGGAAAGTTTGCAGAGAGCAGCCGACAGGCTTAACGACAAAGGATCAGGTTAGTGAGACAATATGGCCATTTTTTGACGTAAGATTAAGTGCAAAAGAATAAATCTCACTGTGTTAAATTGTAACAACGAGAACCTAGTATATGGCCTCGCTCTCCATGAGTTCTCCGTTGCTCAATTGGCTAGAGCGCCCGTCCGGTGTTTGGGAGGTCATAAGTTCCAATCCTGTCTTTGTCCCACACTCCTGACATGCTGATCTCTTCATTTTCACATTTGTTTCACCGAGCTTAAAATTTACCATCTTTTATTCTTTCACAACGAGAAGTTTGTTTGTTTGTTTACTTTGTTTGTTTGCTTTTTTCACGACTTTTTATTGTCTGTTGTGAAAACGTTCTGTAAAATTGTTGTGTACAGCTTCTTGTTTGTAGTATTTTTTTTTTGTTTATCAACAAATGTTGAATCGTGTATTTCTCTAGCTTTACACCATTAACACGCTTGTGTATTTGATTTGGCAACCTTATCTATTTGTGCGTAATTTATGTCATATTGTACATGTATGTTTATTTGCTTTGTGTTTGTCTACTTGTTTACTGATTTTTCTCAAACTTCTCTCCCTTGCAGATTGGGTAGATAACAAATTACTTGTGGACCTTTGTGTTGTAGCGTGAATTTGTTTTGTTGTGTTGTTGTCATTCCTTTTCAGCTTGTGTTTTCATTACCCGCCGTGTCTGTAACGTAAGAGTGCTTGACCATTATCCTCGTGCATTACTGTACTGTCCTTTGTCATTCGTTAGTTAGCTTGACCAAAAGATCTGTGACGCTTTGTTAGTGTTAATCGTGGGTAGACCTTCGATCCCCAAAGAATATTGATGGAACATGTTATCTAGGGGGTTGGTGTCAGCCATGGCACTGTCTGAGATTATTTGCTAAGGGTCTTGGACAGTTCTTAAAGTAACTTAGGGGTTGTTTACCATTTAAATGGGCAAACCAGTCGGTCCACGATTTGGGCAAATGGTACGCAAAAGTCAAGACTGGTAAGTTTTGTCCTGGAATTGCGTTTACCATTTGCACAATCAGTGCCATTTACCGTAAAACGACCGCGAAGCCCTGACACTGGAATCAACATGGCCTTGAAGAAATGGAACACAGTTATCCGTTTTGAACATTCCGTCCGGAATAACAGGACTATCCTTTCGGACGTTCCCTTGCTCCCAGAAATTTCCCGCTGTAACGACCCAGAAAGCCGCGTTCCATTTACCTTTCAATGGAAACTTTTCTGTATATGGGTAAACAACCATGGTTACTCTTTCTTGTTCCAAGTCTTGCTCTTCATTTTGATCACCGCCTGCCTGCCTGCCTGACTGACAAAGGCCCTAACAAGACGTACAACGATGTAGACTGCGATAATGAAGAGTGAAATGGCTTGCTATTGGCGAGTCCGTATAATTAATGCAAATTTATTATCATGTTTGTTTTGCAGGTGTACAGCTAGGAGGAGAATTTCCTGTGAAGGTCGGTAACTACGCTACCTTGCATTGTCCACGTTTTAAACTATGATACAAAACCACGTCTTCATTCACTAACGATCTATTATTTCCTTCTAGGATCTAAGCACCAGTGAAGGTGGTTTTCTACAAGTGACACTGGAGGGAATCGGCCTGAAGTTTGCCACGAGAAGAGTAGGCTGATTCTTCTTTATATCTTTTTGCTACTTGCCCCCCGCCCCCCACCCGGGGTCTTCTTGTCTTGCATATTCCTGAATGAGGAGAAGAAAAAAGAAGGCTGTGCCAAAATAGCGTCAAACCTTTGAAGTTGCCTAGGCCCGACAATCTTGTTCTCTCTCGTCACTGTTTTTCCGAGTGTGAACATTCGTTTTTTGATAAACCGATAACCATATCTGAGCCCTCCGTGCCAGACGCACGGCTATTAAGCCTGGGTTCGAAACTGTATTCCAGCAACACAAGCGCATGCTCAACAAAGATCTTACTAGATCCATGCAGAGTCTTCTCGAGAAAGCCAAAATCGAGCAAGTGAAACAAAGGCATTGCTAGCAGAGTGGCTTCCTTGTAGGTAGCTGTGGAAATCAGGCTCTTGAATAACTTCTTTTCTTATTTTTTTTTTTTTACCTTTGATTACCTGGAGACAGAGGCATTGCTCTTTACCTCCTTGGACAGTGGTGTTCACACAGTAATTGATCTTGTTATTTGTTAGGTTCACATTGACTTGTGTCACATCAGGAACTGCTCTACGCAGGGAGGCGTGTTTCTGTTGGAAGAATTTGGTAAGTACTCGGCGAGACTGTTTACCAAAGATCCAGTTGGGAACCGCTTAGGTACAAGGTTTCAAGAAGAGGAAATAAATAAACTATGTTATTTTGTTGTTCAATGTCAGTAGGCTTAAGAATAAATAGACTTCAGCGTTTGAAACCGTTCGAGATCTGATTATCTATTATCGGCAAATATTAGACAACATTTACCGTTAACACCGGGTAATATCGCGAGAAAGCAACCTCAGATCGGAAGAGTCTTCTCTACCAGCTATGTAAATAGTATTGTAAACATTTATTCTTGCAGTGCCAGCCACGCAAGAAACAATTCAGCACAGATTTGGCTCACAGATGGTATGTACGTTTCATGAAATATCTTTTCTTGCCTCGCTACCCTTGCTTCTTAGTGGATTCTAATTTACTAATTAGTCATACCAGAAACTCTGGTCATACTTAACCCTATTATTCATTCGTTCAAAATATTTCCCCGATTCTAATTGGCTAAAAGCGCACGCATAACTCGCCATAACCAGTTACTGATGACCAAATTTGGAAGCCTTCTTGCGTGTTAATCCACCGTTAACCGAGAAGACATGGGAACGAGGTTGAGTTGTTTTGATTGTGAAAACAAAAATGGCGCACATTTCACTCGTTTCAACGGTAAGAACTAGGCGAAATAATAGCTAAAAAGATGGCAAGAAAAGCAAGAAGACAACTCGAAGGGCGACATCTGTTATTTGGAGAATATCTACGCAGCGGAACAACCCTAAACGTACACTAAAGATGAACTTAACATCGATGGAGGTAAGCATGTTTTAGCTATGTTTTTAAACTAGGAATTATTTTGAATGAATAATATAACAATTATTGAGTGCGGCTTTCGTATCATACGAAGAATTATGGAGATCTCGGAGGATGTTATCCGTCGAGGCCGTAACACTCTCGTCGATTTCCATAATTCTTCATAAGATACTCAGCATCATTCATTAATTGTTAAATATCAAAATTCCGATTTGTTGTCCCTATACATTTCCTATAGAAATGGCGGAAGGAAGATGTTCGGGTATCAATTAAATTCATCTCGTGTGCCCATAGCCTGCGTTGGAGCCGGCCCACGTATTCGTAAATATACCGTCTGCGAATTAGTGCACAAAAACTCGTTCTAATATCCTGCAGAGTCGCAAGGACATATGTGAGCGTTCCTGATAGGCGGGTTTCTTGCGGGTTTCTTATGCGCCTCACGATTGGCCTAATTCATACGTATGCGTGACGGTTGAGCGCAGTGACATGTCAAAATTCATGGAAGGGAGTTGCAAGGATCGTTTACAGTAAACAATGAAAGAGCAGTTCTAGAGTCAAAACAAAGTAGGAAATCATGATATTCACGGCCAAAAAAAAAAACTACACACATTTAGCTATTCAGGTCCAGGCATTTAGGAGAAAACCAAAGAGACTAAGGTTATTTAGCCACAATAACAAAGCTTAAGGCTTGAACAGCTAGAGGTAAAAGAAATTGCATCCGTTATCACATCCTGTCTGAAAACATTTGCCGAAACAATAGTAACTAATTACTCAATATGCATGGAACAGACCAGCTTTATAACTTTAAATGTGAGATTCAAAACCGCAAAAAATTTTGCTCAGTCAAAGCAGTGTAGAATACTCCATGCACTGCGTAAACTACGCAAAAAGAGAGCAAGAAAAACCTCTATTGTTCAAGCTGACTCTAAGGTCACGTTCCACACTATCACAAGCTCGATCCGACACTTGTCACGAGCTATTAGTCGTGTCTGGCCTGTCAACACTTAATTCAAATCGGACTAATCACAAACCGCGTAAGAAACTAGCCAATCAAAAACGCCGACATATGTCCTTGCGACTCTGCGGGATTCGAACACGATATTGTGCACTAATTCGCAGACGCTCTATACAGAAGGTTTAGAGCGTCTGCGACGCAGGCAAGTGTGCCCACTGTGTTTTATAAAGCATAAATGTCACAAGGAGAAATTTGGTGCCAATTATCCTTAGGGCTTAATAGCCTGCGAGCAAGCTCTCTTTGGAGCCCTAGGGTCGGGAGAGAAAAAATCGTTTTCTTTCGCCCCCACCCACCTCCCCCCCCCCCCCCCCCAGAGTCATCCCTTGTTTTTCTGTGCGACATGACAGGGGGAAGGAGCCCGGGGGGATCGGGGCAGGGGGGGATGAGAAACGACAGAGAAAAGGGCGCGAGGTGGGAGTTCTAAAAGGATGGGGAGCGGTGGAAATAGGGGGCAATTACGCAACAATGCTAAATATTTCGCAATCGAGAAAGGGCTAAAATGAGGAAGCCAAGAAAAAAAGGGGGCGGGAGACGGGAAGTTTGGACCCCCTGCCCCCACCCCCACCCCACAGTTGTGGTTCCCAGTGATTTTTTTCTCTAAATTGTACGTATTGGCTTTATTTTCAGTGCAATCAGATTTGCTATGCCGTACTCTGCCTGTTTTCATACGTGGCAGCTTCGCGGAATACAAATAGCACCGGATAAGGATTTGGATCTCAGTTGGATCTATGGCGTCATAGACGCCCCAACCACCGTCCCCTCAGCAGTGCAACGGTGGGGCCTTGTCTAGCGAGGCCTTCAAGCAAACTGAGCTCGTATGGGTTGGATTCCGTGAACTGCATGAACCGTCACCTTTCGATTTGAATCCTGCCAAACTTGCAGGAAAAGTTTTCTCGCACCAGTCCATAGCTAACATTTGCAACTCTGCCATCTGCCGTTAATCTATTGTACCGTAAATGTTTGAACAAATAACTCTCAGAAACTCTTTTCAACCACAGTATGTGAGTAATGAAAAATAATTTTTAGCTGGTATAACGAGCACCTTTTTACCTATTTGCACGAAAAAAACTTCTTTGTGGATCTTAACGAATACAGACTACGTGATGTTCTGCAGGGAATGTGCCTTTTGTCTTTTCATTAATGATGCATACATATGCACGTGGATGCACGTGCATAAGACGAAATTTGAAAAAACAGTTCTCTGGGGTACCATCACGTGGTCTGAAATGCGAAAACAAAACTTGCAAGTTAAAAACGTCTGTTCATTAAGGTCAGGCTGACATACAGCTCTAAGATATCTCAACATCAATGAATTAGTCATTACAGCCAATGATTCATTACTAATCCACTACGCTCAAAAGAACGTAAATAATTGTCGCCTTTATTAAGCACCCTCTTCACGCCGATTTAAACAAGCGAAAAAGCTGCGTAACGGTCACAGGGTTTGTCTCTTTGAAACTTGGTGTTGAAGGCTTCACACCACGAGAAGGTTCACCGCCTGTTGTTTTGATAAACATCTTCAAACTGACATTTATCGAAGGAGGTTGCGTCCTACTGTAAGGAAACTTGATTAACTGCCACAGAAATTACGAGAATGACTCATTACACAGCTGAACCAGGGCAATTCCTGGGAAAAACCCCGAGAGCCTTGAAATGAACTGGTAACACGTTTAATATATGTATGCATTTACATGGGAGTTAGTTCCTGATCGATTGATCGTACATACATTGTGCTGAACAACAATGTTTAAGCAGCGATGCCAGTCTGAATCCAAATGTGAAATATAAATTATCTGTATTTATTAAAAACAGAAGGTTGTAAAATATAACAAAAAATGCGACTATCTTTACTAAATTATTCAGTTTTAAGCGGTGTAGCAGAAGACAAATCGTTTTAATGTAATGGTTAAAGAATATGCGAAAAAATAACCTTGTAAGTTAAAACATGTTTGCAGTGGGATTTGCAAATAAAAAGGAATTTTGTATTTCTTGTGCGTTTCCTTATTTCACAAGCTGAGATGCTGGCATTTGGAGATGCTAAGATCCCTTCTGCGATTGCTCCAATTATCCCTACCCCTCCCTTTAGGGGAATAAAACAAAAGAAAGTATTATTCATTGCTGGACCTCAACCTAGTAAGTGTGACATTTCACATCCGCTAATATGTGGGGCGGAAGTCACCAAAATTTCTTGGATGAATAGATAGCCAAATTTTATTACCCATAATAGGCCACTTGCACTAAGAGGTTACGTGACCAATGCTTCCTTTAAACAATGAGTTGGAATCCTGTTGATGACAGTAATTGACAAAGCGCAAAAAAATTATCTTACACCCGAAATTTGAGAGGAAAAGCATTTAAAGGCGATATTTTATGGCACTTTGATTGTTCATCAAAGTAGTATGGTTTGTATTGCCGCCATGTTGGAGGGCACACTCTTGCCCTCCAACATGGCGGCCAAAACTACTTTTTGCTTGTATCTTGTTAAACGTTTGATAGTTACCCTCAGATGTTCTGCAAACGTTACCATATCATCTTTTAAACAATTTCCTTGAATTTTAAGTGCAAAATTTCTGTTCAGAAAGAGGTAATTTATAGTTTTATAAATCACATTTTGGTTACGTGACCAGCCACGAACTTACTCTTTTTAAGAAAATGGCGCGGGTTTGAAAAACTGAATCACTATTATTTTGTTTAAGATATGACCCACTGATCGTTTTTTGAAGGTAAAATCATATTACTTTCATTTTCATCAAAATGATGTCACATGACCTCAGTGCAAATGGCCTATTTGCTCCGCTGAACAAGCTCAGCTCGCGAGAGAGCTCCGCTAGAAAAATTTTCAAAGTATAGTTATCCCTGTAGGTCCCTGGGGTGACCAACACTAAACTTTCTCCTAACAACATCAGCAGATCATCAAGAGTAAAGGTTATGAGAATTACTAAATTGATTACCAAAGGGAGAACGCTTTGATCTTAAACCAAATTCTCTTAGCCAGTCTTAAACCAAACGTATAGAGATCAGTTTGGAGAATTTGTATGTGAATCTTGGGGCTTAAATGGTTATAAGGGAGTATACCCTGCTTTTTGCTGAGGATCACTAACGCAAACAGGAAAAGACAGACAATTTCTGTCTCCAGACAAATGTTTTATTCAATTTCAGTTGTCCATGCTCAGTTTCTTTTGTATTTGCTGTGCTTACTTACTTAACTAGTCTTTTATAGTATCAATCGTTTAATAAGGTTACTTTTCTATTTTTATTTCATGGTTTCCTTTCTTAGTTTTAAGTTATCTTCTTAGTTTGCGGCAATCTTTAACACATAAACAGTGTTTTGTACACGTTTAGGATAGTTATCTGGCCTAAGATAAGCGCAGAACCCGATTCCAGGAAAAGGAGGAGAATAACAGTTATTCGGGCAGCAGTTTTTGTCCGAGTAACAATGATAGTATTTGCACCTCTTGGCCAGTGGTGGCTGAACCTCGTCATCACGCTTCTCCTGACGATGAATATGCCTGCCTGCTGCAGCCATGATATAAAGCTGTCGTCGATATAGGGTGCTTTCGATTGGGAAATCCGGATTTAGATTTTCAAAATCCGGATTTCGGATTTCCAATCGAACGCGAAATCCGAAAACGGATTTCAACGCTGAGATATCTGTTTTTGGATTTTCATTTTTACCGTTCGATTGGGAAATCCGCAAAAGGATTTGAAAAACTGTTCTTAAGAACAGCGGTCTTGCACGCGCACGCATAAATTAGCAAAAAGAAGACCGCTGTTCACGAGAACAGTTTTGCAAATCCTTTTTCGGATTTCCCAATCGAACGGTAAAAAGGAAATCCAAAAAATCCGGATTTGGATTTCTAAATTGAAATCCACCCTGAGGACGGATGTCTGTTGGTAACAAAAGGTTAATTATTTAAAGGCTATACCTTAGGGGCTGTGTATTTAGAGGAAGGAGGTTCCTAGAAGGGGGATCATCATACATGACATGGAAGATTAAAAATAGAGTGAAACTACTATGAGCTCAGTTGTTTTTGTTTATCACTAGTGTCGAAAGTAAGAGGGCCTTTGTAGTCGGACTCTTTTGCATCATAGATTAAGGGTGACCATGCGAGTTACTTTTTGGGTATGTGCTGCTGGCCTCTCAATTATACCCCATTGTGTGGCCAGTTATAGAACCCATCTTAGTCACGTTTGGGCTAATGTAATTTCCGCAATCATGCACAACTTGGTCACTTCTTGCATGTCACCTCTTTAACCGCGGGGAAATTTGACCAGTACAGTAACTATATTTTTTTATGGGTGTTAAAAGTATAAGAGAAACTTTGAGCTCGGACATTAGGTTGCGATTTAAGGCATACGTACAAGTTTTAGGCTAAATGATCTTCCCAGGATCAGGTGAACCAACAGAATGAGCGGTACCTCAACTGTTTCTGCTTTACTGAGGTCATGCAAGAGTAGGACGGACTTTTCGCTCGGACAGTTTTCCTTATCGTAAACATACAAGGCCGACAAAAGTATAACAAAGCCGACCCTGATTAAAACTTTTGCGGGAACAGCCTTTATAAAATTTTAAACCGACGCTGTGTTAATCAGCATGAATGAACACGGCATTGACAAACTGCAGATACTTTTTTCTCTTCTTTTTCTTTTAAGAAAATTTAGAAAAAAGAGAATTTGCTTTCATTAAATAGCTAAAGAGAAACTAACTTCGACAACTAACTAGCTGGGTAGCAGTAAATAATTGTATTTTGAGGTACAAAGTGAAAGAATTTTAAAACGTATTTATAAATTATTTGAAGAAACTCGACTCTTAGTAATACATCGTTTGAGGGAGGGTGGAACCGAGTTTTCTTGTTAAGTTTTGCTTTCTATCAGGTTTCAGGCTAACTGAAATAGCCTTCGTAACAGTATCCTTCCACGCATGCGTTTTCATGGGAGCTCGTATTTCGTTCCTCAAAGACGAGCTCCCCCAAAAAACGATGGGTGGGAGGCTAGCATAACAGCGCTTTATGAGCCAAGCGAGGCAAACGCTTGAGAGCGGAATTTGCTCTAATTAAACAACTGGAGAGAGTATATTTCACAAATATACTTTCGCAAAAATATAACGACTGCTTAGTTACCTCCGAATATTTCCGTCAGTATTTCGAAGTTCAAAGTAAAAGAAACTGAAAGAATGATTAGAAAATTTAAAAATATTTGAAGAAACTCGGACTCCAGAGTAGTGAAGAAATGTTAATTTAATTAAACAAATGTTTGGGGGGGGTATGTGGGCGGGGGGGGGGTGGGTTGGAAATGAGTTTACTTATTAAGTTTTGCTCTCTTATAGTCTAGTGAAATCATTCCATTTAACTTAACGAATATATGTTTCAGGCTCACTGAAAAAAATAGTTCATCCAATGCACCAGTGGATACTCAGATCCGGTTTATATGGAGCCTTGAAAACGGAGCCTTGGAGTTTATGGGTGAGTGCACCATGTTGTTCAATAAGCGTCGTCTCTAAATGAATTTTCTAATTAGAAGCAGTAATCACTGGGCTTAACTTTTTACCCGCTTCCACATCATAAGTATTTGTTTTTGTATTTTAGAGTTGGAAACATGAGAAACCTTATATTATGACATTTTATGATCGTAAACAAGGGACAAAAAAGCATCATGAAGCTGTTTGCTGTAGAGCAGAAGTCTCCAACGCTTCAGTGCTTAGCTTCTTCAATTTTCTGACATATTGACACACTTTTCATATATCAGTGTGTTTCAAAGGGCGGATCTAGAAAATTCATACAGAAAATTGCTTTCATTTACATGACAGAAGAAAGATTAAAAATAGAGAGAAACTACAATGAGCTCAGCTGTTTTTGTTTATCACTAGTGTCAAAAGTAAGAGGGCCTTTGTACTCGGACTCTCCAGCATTATAGATTTTAAGGGTGACCATGAGAGTTGCATGTTAGGTATGTGCTGCTAGCCTCTCAAAACCCCTTATACCCCATTAAAGTCTATTGTGTGGCCAATTATAGAACCCACGTTTGGGCTCAACCTCGTTCCCAGGTTCTCTCAGAACCTGGGAACGAGGTTGGTTTGGGCTAATGTTATTTCCCCAATCACAACTTGGCCACTTTCTGCATGTCACCTCTTTAACCGCGCGGAAATTTGACCAGTACAGTAACTATATGTTTTTTATCGGTGTTAAAAGTATAAGAGAAACTTAGGTTATGATTTTCCCAGGGCCAGTTGAACGAACAGAATGAGCTGTACCTCAACTGTTTCTGCTTTACTGAGGTCATGCAAGAGTGCAACTGTGCAGTACTATATCCTGCAAAATGTATTTTAATTGACATTCTTTTAGCATCCTGTATAAATAAGTTGCAAAAGACTACGAGGATTAAAATATAAGTAAGTAAGTAAGCAGGAACTGAGTTTGCAAGTTGAGTTATACACGTTTCAGGCTCATTGATTAAATAGCGCCTCTTATGTACTTATCTTTTTGTTTTCGAAATTTCGTAATTGTTTTGAGTGTGCCGGCCTTATTTATTAGACGTTGACTCTAAGCAAATTTAGCTGTTAATGATTCGGCAGAAATTTAACCTGTACCTCACACCCTGTTTCTTTTTTATTGGTGTCAAAAGTATGGGGATTTTGTAGTCAGACATTTCTAGTACCGAAAATAAGGCAAAAACTGGTATGAACTCTGTGCAAAAGCATCTCAAAGCGTTAAGATGAGAAGCAGAAGTTTGAAAGTATTATCATGATAGTTTATTAGTCACGCTTTTAGCCATGAATGAACACATGACATACTTAAGTTATTATCCCTAGCTGGTATTCCTGTGTAGATGACCTATCATACGGCGGATGTGCGAGATATGGAGTTATGTTTGTTGCGTTTTTCGTGTTCTCTGAGCAACGAGAGAAAGCAGTGATTCAACCGGTCGCTTGCAAGAGCTTGAAAATAAGTAATTAAAAACGTTACCCCAATAAGTTGTCACGGTTGCTTACGAGAGGTGCTCGTTTACAAAAGGTTCCCTATTTAAGGCTTTAACTGAAACGTTTTTTGGTATTTTGGAGGGGTTGTCGCACATGAAGGTTCAGTTGTGATTTAGTTTTCTTCATCCGTACTTAGTTTTTATAGTATGTTCTTTTTCTTCATTTCGCTCAATTTTTCAGGCTGCAACTGCTTCCGGAAACACTTTCTTTAAAACTTGGGGCGTCCCTACGCTCATATTTAAGAATAAGGGCTGGGCTGGTTTAGTTACTGAGTTTAATACTATTTTTTTTCCTTCAGAAAATAAATGACAAAAAGTGTGTGTCTATGAAAAAGTAGATTAACTTGATCACTAACCCATTTGACCATGCAGGTCACATGAACTGAGAAGGCCCTCAGACTAATCTGGTTTGGGCGTTATGAAAGCTCGGCGCGCGTTGTGGCCGCGATACATCAAATAGCCAGTTCTAGTGATTGCTTATCCACTTTTATTTCACATTTATCTACGCTTACGTATGCAAGTTTGACTTTTGTTACGCTTTTACAAATGTATTTCAATGTTTTGTAGTATCGCCATATAGGTTAGCCAGTCTAAAGTGATCTTGTCTTATATATAGCGGCAGTAGTTGATACATAAGCAATGCTAGCGTTGTGCTTGTTTACCCAGTCGTAATGCGTTTGGCTATATAATCACTGAAAGTGGAACAGTACATCAGAGTCATGATCAGCGATCCAAGTATTGTGTTTGATCACCCAATCGTGATGCATTTGCCTGTATGATCACAGAAATATGAACAGCAGTGGTCATCTGAACTGCATGATTCACCAGCCTTTTTACGTGTTGTGCACTCTTTTCTCGCATCGTTTTCGCCCTCCCAACGGTCATAAGGCACTTTCCCACGGTGAATACGACCTGGCTCATCGTCGGCCCATGGGCCGATTTCGGCCGCCCTGTGGTCATCGAGCACTTTCTCACGGTAAACTCGACCAGTGGACACAGTCACGATACAAAGAACCAGCAAAGCCACCGCCAATATGAACTTCATGTCTGTTGGACAAAAATTGTGGTGTGAGTGTAACTTAACCTACAAAATGAACTTGTAAGCCTATGATTATATTATTACAAGGAGAAAGGCTGCTGAATCAAAATTTATCCTCTCACCTGCAAGCTAACTCATAACCCCATCGTGGAAAGCAACGTGGTTGGAACACCCCTCCTCCCCCCTCCGCTACGCCGCCACCCCTCCCTTGAGTTTTTGCTGTGTTCTAATATTTTGGAACAAGCCGAAGGATTAAAAGTGAGAGAGTGAATTCCTCATATAGGACTTATTCCATGGATAATTCCTCTTAAGTTATCCTAGTTGTTGTACCAAACTGTCGCCGGGAAATGCTGATGACTTCAATACAATTACCCTAAAATTTGTTCACAAGTGTAAACTGAAAACTTGGTGAAACTCTTCTTGAACAATCGGATATTAAGTTCCAAGGGGCGGATCCTTCATTTACATATAAAGTGAAACTTTTGTCAAAATTCAGTTTTAATTAGATTACCAAGAAAATATTCACCGTACCACGAACTGTGTTTCGACAACTGCCTGCTGCTTTTATTAAGTATATAAATTACAAATTTAATTTTTCCTTTTCGTTGTAAATAGTTCTGTGCTACTTACACTAGCAGAGGGTAGTATAGAACTCTTTGGACTAAATCGGTTTTTGTCTTTTGTTTGAAAGGCCCAGAATTGATAAATAAATATCCGTTGGCAAAAAGATTTCTCTTCAGTAGTCTGTCAGTGAAACATTTCATTTGAGTGTAAATTTATACTTTGAAAATACTAAAAATTTTAGATTAATCAAAACTACTTAATAATAAAATCATTTTTCTCAATTAAACTTGCAGGAAATCACTGTGAAAAAAATAAAAACGCTTTTAAATTCCTTAGCATTTATACTGAAACCAGCTTATTCGTGAAGAGTGATTTAAGTTATGCGCGGGTTTGTTAGAACGCTGACTGCTATACTCAGGTTATTCGCCAAAAGCCCCAACAATTCACAGTCAACTATTCAGCACTAAAGCGATCCAATAATCTTTGTCTTTATATGGTAAAACATCGCAAAGTCGGATTCACGATGTTAAATCAGTTCATTGTGCCACCAATTGCAACTTCGCTTAGTTGGAGTCTCGGGCAATTACACGGTCGTATACGTCCTGGCGTGCTTACCAGGATTCGGCGATGCCTATTTTTAATAATGTTTCTTTTTACGGTTGCTGTATTTTTAATTTCATTTTCGAAAATGAAAAATTTAAAAAAGGACAAATAAAAATGCATTTCTAATGTAATCAGATTTCTTTAAATACTGGGAAACTTTGAAAAGTTGAAAAGTCGATAGTGTTAGAAACTTCTAACAAATACAGGTTACTTACCGCTTTAAAACAGAATGCAAAATCGACTTAGAGATCTTCCCAGCACCAGGTGGACCAACAGAATGAGCAGTAACTTAAAACTGTTTCTACTTATTATCAGTGTCATACAAGAGTGGGAGGGACTTTAACGCTCGGACAGTTTTAACATCGTAAACAAGCAATAACAGAAGCATAATCAAAGCCGACGCTGATAAGCACTTTTGCGGGAACCACCTTAAAAGTTTAAACTGCACGCTATGTTAATCAGCATGAATGAACAACGCATTGAATAATCGTTATTTTCCTTTTTCTTTATTTTTAGGCTTAAAGGCCAGACGTCGAACTTTTTATGAGACGAACCAAACCAAACGTCGAACTTTTCATGAGGAAAAAATTTAGAGCGGAATTTGCTCTAATAGGCCATTTCCGAGTTCCCCCGGGCCTCTGTATCAAAACGAGGTTAGGTGCTCAACCTTTGATATGGAAATGATTTTTCATTCTCATGCAAATAAAACTCATTTCCACAAGAAGAGTTGAGCACCTAGATAGATAGATAGATAGATAGATAATCTTTATTTATCCACGGTACAAAATTCGTCAGCTTTAAAAATACCTAATACTAATACTAATATAATAAAAATAAAAAGCTGCTTTCCACGAATGCCGTGCCTTACAGTTCTTTGAGTAATCGTTTAAATTGCCCAAGGGACTCTGCTTCCCTTAAGTTACTAGGAAGACTGTTCCAGAGAATGGCGCCACTATAGCTGAAGCTGTTTTTGTAATAGTTTGTGCGCGGTAATGGAACATTGAGTTTATTTTCAGAGTCCCTTAGGTTATATGCGACTTCTCGTCTTTCAAATTTAGAACTAAGATAGTTTGGAGCCAACCCGTGCAGAGACCTGTAAACCATCGTAGCTCTTGTGATTTGTTGCTGGCAAGCTAGGTTTTTCCACCCTAGAAGTTTGAAAAGGTAACCAGCATCTACGTCATAGCTTGAGTAGGTCAAAACACGGGCTGCTCTGTTTTGTAGCTTTTGAACCTTATTCCGTAGAGTTATACCACAGTTTCCCCAAACAATGTTGCAATAATCAAATTGTGGCTGTATTAAAGCTTGATATATTAATTGTAAGGTCGCCTGAGGGACAAGGTGCCTTATTCGTTTTATGGCCCCAATACCAGAAGCGACTTTCTTCGTTACCTTCTCGATATCGCCACTCCAATCAAGTCTGTCATCGATGGTCACTCCAAGTGATTTTGCAGTAGTCACCTGGCTAACTTGAAAATCATTAATTACAAATGTCGGGGACTCTGTGAGAGTACTTAGCCTCTGCCTAGATCCGATAAGCATAAATTCGGTTTTAGTCATATTTAGAGTAAATTTGTTTGCTCTCAGCCAATTATGAACGTTTTCTAAATCTTGATTTAGATGCAACTGAATATTGTCTGCATTATCACCTGCGTATGTAAGGTGAGTGTCATCAGCGTACATCCTCGGCTCACAATTTGAAAGACAGTTTGGAAGATCGTTGATGTATAACAGAAATAGTAGTGGACCTAAAATCGTCCCCTGGGGAACACCACAACTTGATAAACAGCTTTGAGAGAGCGATCCGTTGATGGAGCACATTTGGGTACGATTCTCTAAATATGACTTAAACCATTGGTGCGCGTTGCCATATATGCCGTAATTGCTTAATTTTGATAAAAGGATCTCATGGTCAACTGTGTCGTAGGCCTTTTTGAGATCTAGGAAAACAACGGCGTTGATTTTACCGCGGTCAATATTGTAGCCTGCGAGCAAGCTCTCCTATTTGGGCGGGTGAAGCGAGTCTCGCGAGAACGCGCGAGCGAGCGGCAAAGCCGCGAGGGACCGGCGAAAGGAGAGCTTGCAACCATCCCTTACAAATTTTCATTTGTACTTCGCCCAGACGAAGGGAAATACCATTGGCTGAAAAATGACGTTCCGGAAATCAAAGTTGATTGATAACAGGCTAAGCTGGCACCCGCTTCGTCTGTGTGTCAAATTTGGTTCTCGGGGGGATCAGATTGGTACCGGGAACTTGTTTCAGCCCTCAAAGCAGACGGGCTCGTTTGATGTAATTCTCGTAAAGAGAATATTGCGAGCCGAGGATAAGTCGGATCAAGTTTGTAGTTCTTGTGGAAGGAAAATGAAAACCCTTCATCACTGAGTTGTATTCGTTTGTGTCAAGCACCTTGTTTAGTTCTGAAAACCGGGAGAGTGAAAGTGAAGAGTGATTCAAGCGCTGTTTTCCATCATCGGTTTCTTCGCCCAGTTGAATTCTACTGGGTAGAAAAATTCAGAAACATGTACTTGACAGTGTAGTTGTGTAGCTTGACCGTAAAGAAGGACAAGAGAAAGAGTTGGAAGCTACTGGAGTAAAACTTAAGAGAACCAAGTGCAAGAAAACGCTATTCTCCAGTTCCAGACGGACGGACGGACAAATATATGATGTTTTTGTTGGTGATTGCGATGGGGAGTAGTCTTCTACACTGCAGTAGGGATGACTTTTCAAAAGTAAACGAAACGAGAATCAAATTAGTGAGTTCTTATCCGAGCGGACACGTTGAAGCTCGATGTCCCCGTGGAAAAAAAACATATAAAAACATTGCTTTGATGCTGTTGCGAAAGCGATTTATACATAAATAAATAATTCTACGCGTCCTCGGCTGTCTTAACTTACTTGACAGGCGGTTGTCACTTTTCTAATCTGCGGCACGTTTGCGGGGACAGTTTTCACGCTTTGCGGAGTCCCGCGGTTTCCCGGGTGGAAATGAAAATTTATGAGAGATCGTTGCAAGCTCTCCTTTCCTCGGCCCCCCTCGCTCGCGCGTTCTCGCGAGGCTCACTTCGCTTACCCAAATAGGAGAGCTTGCTCGCAGGCTATCAATATTGTACGCCCAAGTGTCCGTGGCCTCAAGGAGAGTCGTGACAGTTGAGTGAATAGCACGGAAACCTGATTGATATTTACAGATTATATTGTGCTCTTCTAGGTAGGCATATAATTGATCATAGACGATTCTTTCAAAGACCTTGGCCATAACTGAGATCACCGAAATTGGACGATAATTATTTACGTCGTCCCGATCGCCTTGTTTAAAAAGTGGGGTGACCTTTGCGCATTTCCAGTCATCCGGAAATATGCCTTGACTTATTGATTGGTTAAAAATATCACGGATAGGAATGCAAATGAGATCTGCACATTCCCGAATGAGCCTAGCAGATATCTTGTCAAGGCCAGCTGCCTTTGACTTATTTTTCGTTTTGATACAGAGGCCCGGGGGAACTCGGAAATGGCCTATTAAATAACTAGAGAGAGTATATTTCACAAATATACTTTCGGAAAAATATAAACGACTGTTTAGTTTCCTCCGAATATTTCAGTATTTGGAAGTTCAAAGTAAAAGAAAGTGAAAGAATTTAGAAAATTTGAAATTATTTGAAGAAACTCAGACTCTGGAGTAGTAAAGAAATGCTAATTTGTATAAACAAACGTTTAGCCGGGGGATGGGGGGGGGGGGGAGGGGTGGAATTGAGTTTGCTTGTTCTCTTCTTTCTAGTAAAATCATTCCAATTAACTTAACGAATACATGTTTCTGGCTCACTGAAAAAAATAGGTCATCCAATGCACCACTGGATATTTAGGTGCGGTTTATATGGAGAAAACTTCTCCTTGTTAGCAGGGTCACTCACCTGCTGTAGCTACTCAAACTGCCATGGGCGAGCAAGCTTTTCCTACATTTCCATACAAAACTTGGCGAACCGTTTACATAAGAAACAAAAAGTTGGCTCGTCAAGAAGGGTGAGCCTGTTCAGCTTTTTTCGATGGTAGGTTCATCCGCGTAGCAGTGCAACCTTTTCTCCATCGATAAAAACTTTGACTCATCCAGCCGTGTCTGAACTCGGTCAAGGTGAGAAAATTAATGCATGGGCGATGGAAGAAGAGCTGTTGACCGGGGCAAAGGGGTCACCGTTTTTTTCATATAAACGCTCGCTTAAGTTTAACCCGGCTGATAGCCTACGTGGCAGGCGTTCGAAAGGGAAGGGGAAGGGAATTAGGGCGCGAGACCACGCGCCTAAAACTCCCTTTCCTTTCCCTTTCAAACGCCTGCCACGCAGGCTCTCCGGCTGAGAATGTGACCGTCTTTCCCTAGAAAACTTTTCTCCATATAAACGTGACCTTGGGGTTTATAGGTGAGTTGTGCTTTGTTCTTAAATAGGCGTTGTCTCTATAAAGGGGGTGTTTACATGAGAAAACTCGCACCAGCGCGAGTTTCATACCGACATGACTTTTTGATTTCGTATCACGTTTACATGCATCAAAGACGATCTTACAGTAAACTTTCACCACGAACATTGTATCGTCCCGACTATATGCCCCTGGGTCTCCGAGGATGGTTTACATGATGACTGTGTCATTTCACATCTCGTTATTTGCAGGTACACTTCATGTTGATAAAATGCACGTGTGATTCAAAATCGCGAACATTACGCATGCGCTACCCGTTCCAGTCTACGGGCAGACCGATTTCACACCTAAACGGGTGATCGTTTCATGTTTACATGATACCGTGGCGAGATTTCGTACCGGGGTGAAATTCTCACCCCGGTACAAGAACCGAAGTGAACTCGCGGCGGGGTGACTCGCGCCAGCATGAAATTTGTGGTGGTATCATGTAAACAAATATAGAGCCATGAGAGGGAACCGGAGTGAACTCGTTCCGGGGCGAAAGTCGCCCCGGTGTCATGTAAACACCCCCTAAATGAATTTGCTAATTAGAAGCAGTAATAACTGGGCTTAAATTTGACCCGGTGCCGCCCCATGACTATTTGTTTTGCTATTTTAAAAATGGAAATATGAGAAATTCCAGACACTGGATTTCGGATTCTTTAGTCAGTGGAACTTTGATTGCGGATTCCAATCGTTAGTGGGATTCCGGATTCCTAGAGCCTGAGAAAACAGCCGACATCTTCCCCGCCAAATGGCGTCTGAGAAACGAGCGCAGAAATTCCATAGTGATGACGCGTCACTACCCAGATCTGGGTAGTGCTTCTGATTGGTCGTGCCGCGTGGGAAATTTGATTCAACCAATCGGAAGCACTACCCAGGGATTTGAATCCGATCAGGGACGGTTAACATTGCTGGTCATCAAAATACGTTTGCTTGTCCGGCGAGTCGAAAATAAGACGCTCAAATTTCGTCTCACGTCGTTTCTTGCAACCCGAGATCATCCCCTCAGGAGATCGAGAGTTAATAGTTAACATGACAATATTAGAAGATGTACGTTGAGCGAGCCACCCAACCCTTCAAAGTTGTATGATACTTCGTTATAAACGACTTGCATTCCTGGTGTTTGTAAACTGCTTCTCAGAGCCGGAAATGAATGCATATTTGCATTCAACATTACCAAAAATAAGACTAAAGTGATTCTGAAAGCAAGTTGTTGGAACATGGTGAACGAAAAAAGTTTTACAACGGTCGAGTTTTCTCCACCCTTTCCTGGGCCTCTTAATCCTGGGTTCCGGAGGTTTTTTCTCACGTGCTGCGAGAAGCTTTGTCAGGTTGACACGTCTTCGAAGGCCACAAGAAAATTTTTTCCCGCATTTTAGAATTGACCGAAACCGGAAACCGCGTATGAAAAGTCCCTGAAACCTGGGGTATGGGCCTTTATAGTGATTGGTTCAATCAAGATAGAATGAGCTCTCTTGGTTCAAAGGGATATTGAACAAGAAGAAGGTAATGACTTCACACAGTAAATATTTTATTACTGCAATGTTCAGTTTTGCACCTACATCGTTCCCTATTCGCTTTAAAATTCCATTGAGGAGACAAACTGTGAAAAGTCAACCACTGTAAAAAAATAGTGAAATTCACATGTAAACATGACCACACTCCGCACCTACGGGTACTAATCATTACATTAATGCTTATGAGAAATACCGTGAATACGGAATGATTTACGCTATTAGTGGCTAAATTATATACGAGCAGCATTGACACACCCAGAGGTTCTGAAGCTAATAGTCTTCCGGTATGTAGTCTTCGACCTCTTGCATATTGTTACGTGGCATGTCTTGCGGCATCTGGTAGAATTTCTCCAAAAATCCTCTTTTCCAGTAACACCCCGAGATTTTCCTGCATCTTCCTCCGAGACAACTGATAGCACTCAGGACAGGCAGGAGAGCCTCCTCCAGTTAAGATAACACGCTCTGAGGCAATTGCAACGAGCAAAGCGGCAACAATAGCGATCAGCAAAAGTGTTTGAGACTTCATTTCGTCTAGAAAAAACAGAGCGCTCAAAAGATTAATATAGTCTGTTTTGTCTTGGAAATATATCTCAGTGTAACTCGCAACCCCAGGGGGGTTACTCCAGATTTCAAGTGACAGGCTAGGGAAGATCGAAGAATTTTTTGGGGTTTGAAATTTTCGATTCCGGGAATTTATTTGGGTAGGAAAATGTGCCAAGTATTTTTTTGGGAATGGCTTGATTTAAGTTTAGGATTTTGGGGAGTATTTAAAACAATCTAATGATGCTCGATAGTGCCAGCGTATGATAAAATTACAATTTCTAATGTTTCCATTTTTCGTGTCTTATTAGTTAATTTCTTCAGGAGCCCAGAAATTCGGCATGGGATTCGTTGCGTGTTATTTTTTGGTCCAGGGATTTTTTTGGGGTTTTGATTTTAACCCCATTTGATCATCCCGTCACTTGATATCCGGAGTGTTTCCCCAAAAGTAAATCTTCAGGTTTTCTTGTGCCTTAACGCATGTCACGTGACCAAAAATTGAATATGAAGGAAACTGGCGAATTGGTGGCCAATTTACTTTGTTTGGATAAACAAATCGGTATTTCTGAAAGAGGAAAAGCGTACCTAACTTTCTACGTTTGTAATGAATGTACCGGAATGCAAAGTTTAAAAGAAAAGTCATAGATAATTCAAGATTAAATTGGGGAATTTAAAGTAATATTTTCTCCCATAATCTTTTATTGAAGTGCAGATAGCCTAAAAAGTGTTTTCAACGCATTTAGGAAGAAACCGTCGTTGGGTGCCCTTGCATAGTTCAGTCTCTGAACTAGCTCTCAATTCAGTCCTAACGGGTTTACCTGTGGAAAATGATTGATTTGCTATAACTTCGGCATAGATGAAGGCGCTGAATCGAAACTTGGCACACTTAAAGAACCCATCGCCCTTTACCTTTTAATGTATAAATATTGTGTTAATAAGTCACCTGACCATTTTGCTAGCAATAAGATTTTTCTGATTCATATTGAATATTTCTAACACTTCACGCTTGGAATGACCGTCCATTCAGAGTACTTTAATAACTTTAGAAATACATTCAAATCGGCGCTATAAAATTTATATCCGTGGGGTCCACCGTAGGGCAACTTGAGTCCAGTTTCGAAATTACCAGGGGCTCAGTATTATTTGCCCCAAAATTTTCGATGCAATTTAGAGTTTTGCGAACCATTGAGAATTTTTCTGATTCCTCTCTGCATCGCATTTTAGAATCCGAAAGTTTTAGGTTTCTTTTCCTGTGAAAAATAGCTTTATCTGGAGAGTGAAATGGGAAAAATGAAACTTCAGAAAATCGTGGGGAATTTATTAGATAAGCTTCGAAAATTGTACATGAATGGAAGGATCATCTAAAGAAATTCTTAGCCTTCCCGAGATATAGAAAATTCTACTCATTATTTGCTTCTCCGAACAGATATTTTACAGAAAATTGTCGATGGGTCACCCTGACTATGGTCACTATGGACTGGCTCAAGGGTAATTGATTAAATAGCGCCGCCTGATGCACTTTTTAGTGTACCTGCCCTTATATTTCATTACGCTTTGTCTTTGTCTCTAAACAAATTCAGTATTAATTAAAAGTGGTTATGACTGGGCAAAACTTTGACTGGGAAGTTTTAGTTTGCGCGTAAGGCATACAAGTTTCAGGCTTAATTGATCTTCCCAGGACCAGGTAAACCAACACCGGCAATGACTGAGAATTAGCACGGTTTTAACAATATTTTATTTTCTAAGACCCGGCTTATGTTTTCGCATGTTGCTTCAAGAGAGCCAATTCTATTTTACAGCAAATGCATTCGCTTTATTTTGATGTTCGGCAACCCAGTTTTTCATCATGCTCTATTAAGTAATCTAAGGGAAGGCCTATAGAAAGACTGCAAAAACATGCTATGAAGATTAGCCCTGAGCTATCATATGCTAAGGCTCTTAAGAGCTTTCAGGACTAACCAACTGTGCCTAGACTACGAGTAGTCTCTCTTTTTTCTTAGTTCGTCGAGCGAAACGCTCGAGACACGAAAATAAATGACCACGCGCGTGTGCAATCCCCTCTCAAAAGTTTTGAAGCCAGTGCTCGCAGTGTAAACTGTGCTAATCTTTGTAGTTTTTTTTCCCCACCTCCTACCCATGGCGTCTATCACAAGAGATAGGAACTTAATTTTACGAAAAAAAAAATCCTGGTTTAATTCTTCCTAAAACGAGTGCCTAAAGGACCGTACCGAATCCATCATGAAGAATAATAAAACTAATATTAACGAGAAAAAAAGAGCACGTCTCAACTTCTCTCGTTTAAAATGAGGTAATCTTTAAGTTAAGACCGACTGATTTCCTTTAGATAAAGAATTAATATCATTTATTTTCCCAGAAGCTTTTATGCCATCGATGAAATGTCATGCAGCGGAATGATTTGATGATAGATAAGAAATTTATATTTTCTAAAGTGCAAAAACATCTTCTCATCTTGGACAATATCATGGCATGTAACAAAGAACTTCTACCTCAGCTGTCAAACAAAATGATGACGGTATACAAGTAAAGTATCTAAAAGACTTTAAGAGTACATTCTACGTACCTCCTTGACTTTTATGTCATTCAGTGATTAATAAACCCCTTTTTTGATGTCCAAAACCTCAGTAATATTAAATAATCAATTTAAAGAAAACTGAGGTGTTTTGTTTACAAGAGGTAGTAAAAGACGTGACAGTTAAATGAGACCTCTAGATCTTGATAAGACACGTCCCTTCTTAAGAGGAGACGTGAACTGTACTGACTATTTGGGGTGCTACAAAGCTCTCAAATGAGTCGTTTAACTGAGCTCTAACCTTGGAAACTATAGATAAATATTGCAGCAATGTTCTCTCTCTCCAGTAACAGGTGTATTTTCAGTTAACAATGACAACGAGGTTTCTGCGAGAGCTTTGTTGCTCCAGTACCATTAATTACTTTTTATACGAGAGTATAGTGAGCAGTATAACTAAAAAATATCAATTTCTTGAATCCCAGTGACATACTTAAATTTCATATTAATTTGTGGCTTAAATATTGGGAAATTGCTTTTAAAATGAGGGTATTGTATGTTTTTTAAAATTGTTTGTTTTGTGTATGTACATATAAAGAGAAAGAGGAATATTAGATGGCCGCGCGAAGATACGAAATTTCGCTTCGAGTGTTGAAAAATATTTCACGAGTGAGCGCAGCTAACGAGTGAAATACTTTTTTCAACAAGCGACCATGTAATGTTCTATTTATTATATAAACACCAATGAAATACCAAACCATTTTACTCAAATAGTTTTTTGGTGTGAAAGGTGCGATTTATTATGTAGCCATAGCAACGGTGATATCTTCATATGTGAAGATAACACGTTATTTTCACATGTGAAGACATCACGTTTTCGCGCGAAAGCTCACCTGGTATTTCATTGGTGTTTATATAACAAATATATGTATTAGAACAAAACCCCTTCGTTTTATTAGTATTTGCTTGGACTATTCACTGTGATCCATAGTTAAGGCAGCGTAACAAGAAAAGTGGTCTGCTCTTCATTCGCCTCTACTTTTATTGCAGAGACCTTCCCTTCATGGCAGTAACAAATTTTACTCAAAACAAAAACCAGCCAACAATTCAAGAGCTTTATTGCTCGGCGGAATTTACCAGAGAAGTATACAGCGACCTAATTTGCCTTTCAGCTCTAAATATCTTCCTGTCAGTTACTGCATTTCTGGGCAACACTCTGATCCTAGTTGCTCTGCACAAAGAGACTTCACTTCATCCGCCGTCCAAACTCCTGTATCGTAACCTAGCAATAACTGATCTCTGTGTTGGTATCATTGCGGAGCCTTTGGAAGTGACTGGTTGGATGTCTGTGGTGACAGAAAGATGGAATATATGCTATTACGCTTATTTGCCAGTTTCCATTTCAGGCACGGTTTTGTGTTCAGTGTCTTTGTTAACACTGACTGCAATAAGCGTGGACAGACTTCTCGCCTTGATGCTGGGGCTCAGATACAGACAAGTTGTAACTTTTAGAAGAACATGTATTACTTTACTCGGTATGTGGATTTTCTCTATTTTAGGCGCATCAAGTTTCCTTTGGGAGCCTGTCATTTATCGATGGTATATATACTTAGGCGTATCTCTGAGTTTGGTCGCCTTGATTTGCTCGTACACAAAAATACTTTCTATTTTTCTTCATAACCAAATTCAAGTGCATAACCACGTAGTTCAAGGACAACCGAGACAGGCAATTCCCGCACTGAACGTACCTCAATACAGAAAGGCAGTGTACAGTGCACTGTGGGTGCAGGGAATATTGCTTGTTTGTTATCTGCCATACTGGAAAGCAATAGCTTTGACACCTGCGGAAGGGATACTCATTTCTATTTACCTTGCCAGGCAATATACGGTGTCTTTACTTTACTTAAACTCGTCATTAAACCCTTTTCTGTACTGCTGGAAGATAAGGGAAGTGAGACAAGCTGTAAAAGACTCAATAAGACAACTCTACTGTTAATCGAGCTGGTTTGCTGTGACAGTCATTTCCGTCTTATTGAAAGGTTCTTTGAAATAAAAAAAATCAAATTGACTTATTTGATTGTTACGCTCTCAACAAAGATGGAATATTTGTAAAAATGACCAAAGCTAAAATGCAGAAAATTAAGGAAGAAGGAGCCGTCAAGACTCAGTGTCTTCTCCTCTTGCCAAATAGCCCGAAAATTCTAGACCAATTTAAGGGGGCACCACCCTCAAACAAATACAATCCGTTCATAAACTCTGCGTAGTAATCTCGTCACCAGATCTCCAAATTGCATCGATTTTTTGTTGTTTATTTCAGGGTTACCGTAAATCCTCTATTAAGTCTCGGGGGGGGGGGGGGGGGGGCGGCTTATTTATTTCAAGCCCATTTAAGGGGAGGGCTTAATAGAGCCGGGGGCTTATTTTAGAGGGGGAGGGGGCTTATGTAATTTAAAAAGACGTTGGAATCAGTTCTCCATAAAGAACTAGAATACAAAGTGGAGAAGCTCAAGAACAAGAAGGTTAGAGGTCATGCAACCGAGGATCAGAATCAAATCCGAGCTTCCAGTTCGTAAATAAATCATCCCAGATCAGTCCACACGAAGTTTTACAGTCGTGATTGATTAATACAGTCTCTCATTTATTATCGAAGAATAATTAAGGGAGGGGAGGAGGGACTTATTAGAGGGAGGGGGCTTATTTGAGAGGGGGACTTAATAGAGGATTTACAGTAATTCTGGAGATGTATATGTTGCGTATCACATGAAACGTTATCAACCTCCTTCTCAACGCTTTAATACGAGCAGAAGTCTCTTTCTGGCGCTGCTTTTAGCTTTTTGTAAAGTCTTTCGCATGACTTGTCATTTGTTGCTTTGTTTACGCCTCTCTGTGCGATTGACAAGCCAAGAAAACCACTTCGTAAATGCTTAAAGCCACGCAAGAAAGAAACCTCTGTTGGCAGGGTACATTTTTTATGACAACAATTGTAAGACTTCAGTTATGTAAATAGCAGCTATACTTCTTTTGGTTTTTCATATCTTAGATGACTTAAGACAAGAATTGAATTATATCTCTGTGCAGTAATAAATCAAGAAAAAAATAAAAGATCATCATACTTCATTTACTGGTGTTCATTATAGTCTGAGAAGTCACTCATCTTGCACGCATTACGTGCCACCATTTTCTTTTTGCCGCGAAACCTATGCCCAGCGAGGATTCTGGGTACAAGACCCTAATGCTGTCTATTGAAATACACAGTTTTAAGAGACAGTAAAAGATACCTAATCTTACTCAGTTAATACAAGAACGTAGAAATCACCATAAGTATTGTGAAGACCGTCACTGATGCTATCCAACAACGAGAAGTTTTTCAGGTATGAATTCGAATCTGCTGACGAAATGACTAAGCAAAACATGATAACAAATGCTAGCGCTAGAGGACCAAGGGCCACTCAGCCGCTACTAATTCTGGTCCGGTTCTGTTTGTAACTGATCATATCACGAATTCCAATTTCGATTATCCAC
>JBBMOI010000020.1:4217500-4260000 GCA_038088405.1 Porites divaricata | reverse complement strand
AAAGGAGGTTCTTACGTGTCTAGCTCTAAAACTGATCGCTTTTTCTTGGCAACTCCTCATCGTCTCGCCTCACCCCTCCCCCGACATCTTGTTAAGTTTTGACCGAGTGGAGCTTGGGGACCAGGGGAAACCGGAAAACCAAGATGGCGCCTTATCATGACGCCCTTGTTCAACTTCAAATGAAAGCACGGATTCTGTCAGAACGCAGCTTGGTCTTTCAGTTCAGTGGCTTATTATTTTCTGGATCGTTTAAATGTGGTAAAAAGAAGGTACTTTACTTTGAACAAGAAGACTCAAGTCTGTTTGCAAAACCTGGCCTCAGTAACAAAGCACTGATCTTGCGCTGCATGGAGAATTTTCATCACAGTACAGGTACGACAAAACGGTTTAAGCTGACAGTGCAATTTTAGAGCTAACGAAACCATATAGTAGTAGCTTAGATAAGAATGTTAACTTAGCTCCTGTCAGAATGGCTTGGGTTAAGAGGGGTTAGCTAGGGAGGGGTGTGCAGTCAAAATGCTTTTTGCCATAATTTATAAGCTTATATATTTTTAAAGTCACGTGCCCAATTACACGTACAGAGATTCCGACCCCTTTTGAAGGAAAATAGGGAGTATTTTTGAGCACCAAAGGCACTCACACGAGCACCTAAGGTGCAAGCCGGTAGGGGGATCTGGGGGTTTGGTCCCCGGTGAAATTTTGGAAAATTAGTTTCTCTCAAGTGGCATTTCCTGCATTTTGTGGTATTCTATAAGGTCTTTATTCTTATGACAGATATCTTTGGGCTTTTCTTTGCTGTTATCAATCCATCTTTTCAGAAACAGGGAGATTTCTTTAATTGCTTTTACTCCACGGCCACTATGAAAAATCATTGTAAACTTAATGTCCACAAGGCATAAATGCATCTAGCGGGGAGCCACACTGATTTGGGCTCTGTTATACTCTCTACTTTCGTCACAGACACTCTAAACCTTCTGTATTCTGCCTTATATGAGTCTGCACAACATGCGGCGTTATATGGAGAGATCACTGGACCAGACATTATAGGAAAGTAGAGTGTAATACGTTTTACACTCAGATCACAAAAAAATACTTCTTAAGATAAGGAATTTTTTTTCTTGTTTTGAAAATTTCATGATAAGTTGGGAGTATCTGATAAAAATTGTGAGAGCAGGAAGCAACAAATCAAATTGGGAGGGTTGGAATCTCTGAATCCAGCTACTTCGGGCAGAAATGCCAAGCTATGGAGTGGTTTATTATTTCTTCATTCTTGCATAGCATTGCCTTCATCCTCTTACTGCTAGTGGTGACCACAATCTAATTTTTTTGTCATGATAGCACCTCATAGTGAAACAGTTTCCAGAATAGACCCTTTTATGGCCCGCTGTTTGTTTCAAAAGTTTTTTTTCAGTTGTATCATAACATTGTATTCTTTGTTTATCTCTTATCTTTTATTTTGGCATCATCTGTTATTGCTTTTTCTTTCGTTTCCACTTGAAAGACTATAATTTGGTTAAACTTTATCTCTTTCACCTGTGTACATTACCCTGTCAGCTGTAAACTTAACATATACTTTGTCAGTTGGTATAATTATCCTCTGTCAGTTGTATGCACTATTCTGTCAGTTGTAAAAATTTACTTTGTTGATCGTATGCACATCTGTATCAGTTGTACATACTCTATCAGTTGTAAACATTTTGCTACATTTATTTTGGTTACTCTGTCAGTTGTATGCACTACTGCGTCAGTTGTATGCACCACTCTAGTTATTCATCTTGCCTGTGCGTCTCCAATTTTTATCTCTCTGTGTGCAACTCACTTTGTTCCCCTTCCACTATTTTGTAGCCATTATTTTCATTCAACAGCTTGTACACTTCACATTCCCTGTCCCCCTTTTTGCTCCCCCTTCTTGGCCATGGTGGTTGCTTCCATTTTTCCTTTGAATAATACACCCCTCTTTCTTTCTCATCTTGTTTCCCTTCTCGTACTTTTGTTTTTATTGTGATTCCATTCACCACCTACATGTACAGTATTAATTTTCCCTTTTTGTTCTATTTTTTCTTTGCTCTTACCTGTACCACCTTTTTGTCCTTTTCCTATTTCATTTTTATGTTCCTGCTAATCAATGCAGCCTTTCTTATGTCAACTTTACATTGTCTGTACCCTTTCTACAGTATCTCTTGTGTACCTTATACATGTACTTCTTGCTGCCTTTCTTCTTTTATCGTATCACCAATATTCTCCCCCTAATGCCTCCTCTTCCTCTCTCCTTAATTTGTCCTTGTTCCTTCCCTTTCATGTTGTTGCAAAGTCTAGGACTTCAGCTGACCAGTCAGTTCCTTTATTCCATTCCCCAGTACCCCCTTCCTTTTTAATCCCTTGTTGTTTACACATGGCTATGACTCCTTGATTTTGATCTCTTTTAATGTTTTGTTTTGTTGCAGTGTAATGGATCAACAGATTGAATGCTGATTAGTTGCTGAAAGTTGTTACCCTGACGAGTAACATACATGAAGAGAATATTGGACCAGAATGTAAGTTTTACATCCTTCCTTAGAACAGTTGTTCTTCATACATGTACATTGTAATAATTTCTTAAGGCTTGTTGTAATTGTTTTGGGGGCATAGCTACCTTTACAGATGCATGACTAGGACTGGGATGACTAGGGTGACTAAGATGATTATGATGACTAGGATGAATGGAATGACTGGAACGACTAGGATGACTAGGATATCTAGTATGACAAGAATACTGTAAATTCTCTATTAAGCCCCCACTCTCCAATAAGCCCTCTCCCTCTAATAAGTCCCCCCCCCCTTTTCAGGAGAAGAAAGTTTATAACCCCCCCCCCCCCCCCCCACCTCTCTATTAAGCCGCCCCCCTCCCTTCCCCTAAATATTCTTCACTAATAAATGGTAGACTGTATTAATCAATCACAACAGTAAAACTTTGTGTGGACTGAACTGGGATTGTTTATTTATAACTAGAAGGTCGGATTTGTTTTTGATCCTCGGCTGCATGACCTCCAACTTCTTGTACTTGAGCATTTCCACATTGTATTCTAGGTTTTTTATGGAGAACTGATACCATTGTCTTTTCTAAATTAAATAAGCACCCCCTCTCAAATATGCCCCTTGTCTCTATGAAGCCCCCCCCCCCCCCCCCCACCCCTCCACAAATGGGTTGGAAATAAATAAGCCCCTCGGGGGGGCTTAATAGAGGATTTATGGTAACTAGGAAAACTAGGATGACTAGGATGACTAGAGTGACTAGGATAACTTGGTTGACTAGGGTGACTAGGATTATTAGGATAACTAGGATGACTCGAATGACTAGGATTACTAGAATAACTAGGACGCCTATATAATTATGATGACTACACTAGGATAACTGGGATGACTAGTTTGACAAGAACAACTAGGATAACTAGCATGACTAAAATAACTAGGATAACTAGGATGGTTAGGATGACTAGAATGACTGGGATGACTGGGATTACCAGGATGACTAGGATGATTGAGATGACTAGGATTACTGGTTTGAATAAAATGACTAGGATGACTAGGATGGTTAGCATGACTAAGATGACTGGGATGACTAGGATGACTAGGATGACTAGAGTCACAAATGTCCAGTGCTGGCCACATAAGGTCCCTTGTTTCCTTTCTCATCCCAAGTTCCACTCTTGTCCAGGCCCGTAGCAAGCATAAAATGACTGGGGGGGGGGGCGTAGCGAGTGGCCCACATTAAATCCCCCCCCCCACTTCGGTCCCTCAGTTAAAGCATACTTCTTGGTACAAGATTAAAATCTATTGTCAGATCACTACATTATTATATTTTGTCTACAATATCTTTTGTTCTTGTCTCTAAACGTGCAAAAACCTAAGTTTTACTCTAGTACAGTAGTATATTTCACACTGGTGGATCTCTTAGGAAACCAGTAAAGTTCAAGAGGTCAAGTTCAGGGATTGTCATTGGTGCATTTCGATCAATTTTGCTTCTGACTATTTTGATGCTTAATAAGCAGATATTTTAAAGCTGTTGGGTGTTTTTGGCAGAGCAAAAATACGATTTCGTTCATTTACACAATTCCAAATTGCACAGAAGAACAACAGTACATAATCTTACTATGATCGACAATACTTTGAAACTTTAGCTTTCATTGACAGCTGTCCATTTTAGTAGAAAAATTCCACTTTTGTAGCAGAATTTAATTCGTCTGAAAATTTCTGGGGGGGGCTTGTGCCCCCCCTGCCCCTCCTCCTGCTATGGGCCTGTTGTCAGATGTGTGGAAGCGTGGAACAGTCTGACAAAGTCAGGATAATGTCACACTTTTCCCCTCGTTGTGAACCCTTTGTCATTCTTTACTTATATAAAACTGTTCTGTTGAGGCCTTGAACTGCTGTTTGAAAAGTAAAAACTAAAATCCAAGCTTTCGCCGATCAACGGCATCATCAGGGATGAGAAAATATTCCATGCGTGCTATATATATGTAAAGATTTAGTGTAGGGTGAAATATGTAAAAGATGTGACGTGTGTATGGAGGCTATAGAAATAAATTGTGAGTAGAATACAAAGCTCTGATGATGGAGTGTCTCTAGACAAAGGACCTCTAAAAGCCCTTAAGAATGGACTCTAAAATAAAATACTTAAGGTGGCTCGACTGGAATTTTTTGGGAGGATACCTCCCAAGTTTGAGCATTAACTACGTCACCATGAGTAAAGATATGGAAAAAAGATTACCACAACTGTATTATATAAAGATGAAAGTTTCTTATGATCTGGGTTTTATCGCAATCGCAGTCACCATGGCAACATAACGACGCCATTACGTTTTTTATTTATCTTTGTGTTTCTCTGTACCAGGAGTTATTTTAAAAAATCGCTTAAGGGAGTTTGTACCTGCCATAATTGCCTCAATTATGGCAAAGTTTGAACAAATTCTATGAGAGCGTGTTCGAAATATTTTGAAACGAAGTTTTAAGCATCATAAAAACAGTGAAATAGCATGCTATCCACACAATTAGCTAATTTTTTAAGAAAATGATAGGCTTTGGAAATGCGGCTTCATCTCATAGTGGTTTGATTCCATTGAAAACCTCCCACAAAAAAAGAGGGGAATTGCTCTGGGCGATCGTGAGTAAGCAGAATTTTATTAACTTGCATTCAGATGCTTTTGTTACAGTTTTTGCACGTAATTTGGTCCACGCCTACAAATTTTGCATTTTTCAAAAAACCGCTCGATAAATTTCGTTATAAATTTGATAATCCCAAGATCAATCATCAGTGAATATACCCTGCAAGTTTCAAGAACATTGAAAACAGGGAAGGCTTTCAAATAGGACCTCAAATGTGACCAATTTTCCCCCCAGATTTGGTGTTTTCAAGCGAGTGTCCTCATTATTCACTGGCATCGTTTTCAAGTTTCATATGCACGTGCACATTTACTTACTTCTTTACTTAGTTCACTTCTCAGAGGTGTGGAAGTGTTAAAAGTCTGAAAAAGTTACCTGAGGATAATGTCACACTTTTCCCCAGTGACAACCCCTTGTCAGTCTTTACTTAGTTCTACACTTCTCATTATTGTAGGTGTAAAAGTTACTTCTCAGCGATGTAGAAGTGTGGAATCAGTAGTCTGACAAATCCAGGATAATTATTGTCACACTTTTCCCTTACATGTAGTTATGTATTCCTTGTTATTCTTAACTTTTAATAGGTCCACTCTCATGCATGAAATGCGAATAAAGCTCAGTGGGACTATTAGCTGGTTTTATTTCTTCAACTCATTTTACTTCTTTCTAATTATGCTATTTTTGCGTTTAGGCAACAATTCTGTGACTAGTGATCCTTGTTTCACTGCCATCTGTTTGACTAAGAAAACTCGACCATAAACCAAACCTGCATTTCCTCTTTCACGAAGTCCCCGTCAGCCTTTTATCTTCGTTTATTTTATGGTTTTTCTAATGGAAGACTCAACGTCATCTTATCGACAGATTCTTATGTTTGAAAATTTGTTTATCTTAATGAGTCATGAGGCCTCTTATTCTGGGTTTTACTCCTTCTCATTAAGATCTTGACAACATTGAAAATAGGCAGTAAAGAATGCAGAGTTCTATTTTACTTGCTTTAAGATCATACATACATACGTACATACATACATTTTATTGTGTTTTGAAGTAATTAAGTACAATAACATGCCCGCGGGTAGCTAAGCTAATCTAGGCGGGTCATGTTTACAGAAAATAAGTACAACTAAATACAGCTAAAAGTAATACGAGAACTAAAGAAACTAAAATTGACAACTATGACTAGAGACTGCTGATAAACTAATGGTATTACTAATAATAAATGACAACAGTTATAACAAGTAATGACAAGAGACTAAAACAATATTAAAGATTACATATCAACTAAGAGGAAAATAAATTCAACTTAACTTTTTGAACGATTTCTTGGATAAAGTCTATAAACACTTAATTGTTATTGTAGAGGGATTGGAGAGGGAAAAAATGTGGTGTGCAGTTTTACCTATTTATTTAGTACTATCACGATCTCATTTTCATGCATTCGTCGGCTACAACAGAATTATTTTAATCCTATTTCTTATTAATGATAACACGTTGCTTAAATTTATTTTTAAATTATTTAATCACCGTTCATTAATCCTTTCATGGCTCTCTCTTCCGCCGAACAGAGTTACAATTTCTAAACTAAACCAAATTGGTGTGACAATCATATGGACTTTAAAATGGCAGAGTTTCTAAGATAAGAGTAGGTTTTGTTACTTTGTTATCTGTAGTATTTTATACACTGCGAACCAACTGGAAGAAAATGAACTCATTCTATTTGGCTTTTGCATTACATGTCTTTTTTTATAATTTATGTTCAGCATCTACATAAGCTTAGGGAAGAGGAGAAACTATGAAACAGCAGATATACATGGCTTGATCTAAACAATGAAAAAAGTTGAAGTATACCTATAAAGAAGAAAGATTGGTTGGAGATTGGGTTTCTTAACTTCAGGTTTCTTTAAACAGCTAGCATTGAACAAGGGTTATCTCTTCTATTAGCTGCAGAGTTGTCTTCTAGTTAATAAGGAAAATTAATGTAAAATAGAGCACACTAGCTTTATTCTCTTGACTGAGGGAAAGTGCGGCATTGAAATTAATTTGTCAGACTATTCCACACATCCACACCTCTGAGAAGTGTAGAATTAAGTAAATAAAGACAAGGGGTTCGTGGCCAGGGGAAACGTATGACATTATCCTGACTTTGTCAGACTTTTCCACACTTCCACACCTCTGAGAAGTGCAGAACCAAGTAAAGAATGACAAGTGGTTCGTGACTAGGGGAACAGTGTGACATTATCCTTACTTTGTCAGACTATTCCACAGTTCCACACCTCAGAGAAGTGTAGATTGAACTAAGTAAAGAATGACAGAGGTTTCATAACCAGGGGAAAAGTGTGACATTATCCTGACTTTGTCAGACCATTTCCCACTTCCACACCTCTGAGAAGAGTTGAACTAAGTAAAGAATGACAAAGGGTTTGTTACAGGGGGAAAACTGTGACATTATCCGGACTTTGTAAGACTATTCCACACTTCCGCACCTTTGAGAAGTGTGGAACTAAGTAAAGAATGACAAGGGGTTCGTAACAGGGGGAAAAGTGTGACAATATCCCCACTTTGTCAGACTATTCACTACTTCTACACCTCTGAAAAGAGTCGAACTAAGTAAGAAGTGGAAAAACTTTGGATTTCATGGCCAGGGCTGGACATGGCTCACTAGAGTGACTTGGATTACTAGAGTAACTAGCTAGGATGATTGGGATGATTAGGATGACTAGGATGACATAGAGGACTGGGATGACTTGGAAGGTTAGGATCAGTAAGATTACTGTGATGACTGGGGTGACTGGGATGACTAGGATGATTAGGATTACAAGAATGATTGAGATGACTAGGATGATTGGGATGACTGGGTTGAATAAAATGACCAGAATGACTAAGATAACTGGAATGACTAGGATGACTAGGATGAATGGAATGACTAGGATACCTAGAAATTGGCAAGAATAACTAGGGTGACAAGGATGACTATAATAACTGGGATAACTGAGATCACTAGGATAATTAGGATGACTAGGCTGACTAGAATGACTTACTAGAATGACTAGGATAACTAGGATGACTAAGATGGCTGGGATGACTAGCTAAGGATAACTAGGATGACTAGTACATGTATGACAATAATAACTAAAATAACTAGGATAACTAGGGTGACTAGGATCACTAGGATGACTGTGACAACTAGGATGACTAGGATAACTGGGATTACTATGAAGACTAGGATGACTGGGTTGAATAAAAATGACTAGGATAACTAGGATGATTAGGATGACTAAGATGACTGGGATGACTCGGATGATTGTGATTCCCAGGATGATTGGGATGACTAAGGATGATTAGGGTGACTGGGTGGAATAAATGACTACAATTACTAAAGATAACTAGGATGACTAGGATGAATGGAATGACTGGAATGACTAGGATGATTAGGATAAAGATAACTCGTACATGTATGACAAAGATAACTAGGATAACTAGGATTACTAGAATTATTAGGATAACTAGGATGACTCGAATGACTAGGATGACTAGAATAACTAGGATAACTAGGATGACTATATAAAAAAAATTATGATGACTACACTAGGATGATTGGGATGACTAGGATAACTAGGATGACTAAGATGGTTAGGATGACTAAATCATGACTGGGATGTACTAGGATAACTTTGATGACTAGGATCAGGTTAGGATCACTAAGATTAATTACATATACTATGATGACTGGGGTGATTAGGATGACTGGGATTACTAGGATTACTGGGATGTTTGGGATGACTAGGATGACTAGGTTGAATAAAATGACTAGGTTGACCAGGATAACTAGGATGGCTAGGATGACTAGGATGACTAGGGTTACTGGGATGTCTAGGATGATTGGGATGACTAGGATGACTAGAATGACTGATGATTGGGAATACTAGGATGGTTAGGATGACTAAGATGAATGGGGTGACTAGGGTGACTAGGATTACTGGGTTGAATAGGATAACTAGGGTGACTAAGATGACTAAGATCACTAGGATGACTAGGATAATTAGGGTGACTAGCATGACTAGGATTACTGTGGTGACTAGGATGACTAGATGGGATGACTAGGATGACTGTTCTTACAAGGATCACTGGGAAGACTTGGTGGCTAGGGTGGCTTCGATTACTAGGATGACTGGGATAACTAGAATGACTAGGATGATTGGGATTTATACTAAGATGACTGGGACAGCTGGGATGATTGCGATGACTATAACTGGGATGTTTTGGATGACTGGTATGAATTTGAGGACTAGGATGTCTGGGATGACTAGGGTGGTTGTGGTAACTCTGATGCAGTAGATGAAGTGGGGCACATTTTTACGCAAATGTAGGGCACTTTTGTTAAACAAGATTGTAGCTTTTTGGCATAATTAATGCAACCAATTATTTATAATAATATGTTCAGTCAAAGAGCCCATGGTGACAAAGGTCTTTACAACTTCCTGGTTTGTCATTTCACATACAGAAAAATTGCTGCAGCTTAAAACATAACATCAACTTTAATCAAGAAACCTGAAATGATTTGGGTCTTTAAAGTTGTGCATACCTTCTTCTCTAGAAAAATCCTGGCTATGCCTCTGTGTCTGTGCTGAACTAGGGTATTGATGTTATTATAATCATACTTGAGACCTCATAGTTAGTTCTCTACCTTAAAGTTAAAAGTTTCAGAACATGCAGTTATTGGATTTGGTCATTAAACTCATCGACAAGATGAGCTTGAGAGCAGGTCCCTAAAAGGTGGTAGGGCCTATAGCGCAAAAGGGGAGCCTTGCCTTGGAGGTAACCATGGCAACCAAGTGAGCGCCAACCACCCAGCACTGTCACACTAAAGAAAAATTCAGTGGAATACTTACCACAACCCATACTACCTATCCGGGGGTGGGAGGAGTATGAGCAAAACTGGCAGATATCACCATCCGTGACTAGTAAAGCTGAAATATGCAAACACATGGCTGCACGGCCACCCCAAACAGGCCTGCATGCCTGGGGCTCAACTGCTGACCTGCAAGCGTTGTCTCGAGGTTAACCTTCATTGAATGGAACATTATCATATTCAACCTCATTCAAGAATATTAATATTATTGTTAAGTGTTCCTCAGGTCCTTCTTGCACTTAAGTCCTTAACTCGAAACATTGGGTGATCTTCTCCATCTTGGGCTTTAGCAGGGTTTTAGTAATTTTACAGTCTTTTGGCAGAAGCCAATCATTTTGGTCAAGTTGCCTTAGCGTGCAATAACTTTGGCTGTTTTTGCCCCCAGCTGTTCCTCCCCATTGGATTTTTTTCTTGCTAATTATCTGCACATTTCTCCACTGAGGTTTTCAGTGCGATGCTGCCTGGTGGGTGCTGCTCACAGGGTTGTCATGGTTACCTTTTAGGCTCGCTTGCAGCTCCCTTCAGTTTCACCAGGCACCTTCCCCACACCCATCTATTTTTGATGGGTTTAACAAGAATTAACTAACATATCATTACCAGTTTGTGTACTCATAAAAATGGTTTATTTATTTTGTCAGGCAATCTGGTCAGAGGCTAATAGAAATGGACTGCATTATTTGGAGGAGAGTCTGGATTTAGAGGACAACAGCATCATAGTCTAGGCATTACATCTGGTTTGGTACGTGTATGCTGTCAAGAATGATATCTTACTAATGGCTACTGGTCTTCATTACATACAGAGACTTGGTTTTACACTTTCTATAACCCAACCCGGGAGATCACTGATTTTGGGGTTCAGCTGTGTTGCTCAGGGTTTTTCTCTTACATGTATGAGAAAGTGAACATTTGGAGCAGGTTAAAATCACCCAGCTGGTGTTTTACAGCCATTTGTTTTAACTAGGACCAGTTTGTGTTATTACTCTCATTTAGTATTTTTTGAGTTGGTATTCACAAGCTGTTGTCAGATCACACACAAAAAAAATTAAAATTAACATGGCTGGATTGTTCAAAGCTGGGTTAAGATAACCCAGCGTTAGTGGGAAATTGGAATTCAAATATGAAAGCCTAAAGTCTTTACTGCACTTTTCACAAACATGCGAACTCTAAAGTTCAAAAGCCGCCTTCACAATTGCGTTTTTCACTGCCATCAATCATAATAATATTACGATCACAAGCAATGAACCTTGAAACACAGAAACACACAAAACGGATCAAAATCCACCAATCACAAATCAGAAACCATGACCTTTTGAACCTGTTAAAGTAAAGTTTTGTTTCCTAAGAGGTCTGTTAAGATGATTGACAGCAGTGAAAAACACTGAATCATCAGTTGGCTTTTGGGAAAAAGAAAAGAGCAGCTCCCCAAAAAAACTGTCGGCCGACTGTTGGTCAACAGTCGGCCGACTGTCGTCCAACAGTCGGCCGACTGTCGCCCAACAGTTGGCCAACAGTTGGCCCGTGACAGATGTGACTGATTCTAATAGAACAGTAAGGGTCGAGTAACTGTGATGTCATTACACTTGTCAAATTTTCAAGTATCGGTTTGCTGTTGGTCAACCGTCGGTTAACTGTTGGTATACTGCCGTCCGACAGTTGGCCGACAGTCGGCCGACAGACTTTTACTGGCTTTTGAACTTCAGAATTTGCATGTTTGTGAAAAGTGCAGTAATTTGATGATTGGATCTTTTGTAGTCCAATTTTTTTTCCGGTTTGAACTTTTTTTGAACCCGTTCAAAATTTTTAAAGGAATAGGAATAGGAATTCAATATTGCAGGAAGACTTTTGTAGTCTCTTTGTAAACATCTTTAATGAATATTATTTTACTGTGAAACTGACAAAACCATGAACACTTGAAATATTTCAGGAATGTCACAAGATGGACATCGAAACATTTCTTCAATTAAAGGGATCATGACATCAAAAGCAGGAGGAGGATGGCAGTGTCCCACTGGTGATTTCAGGCAATCCAGGTATCAAAGACTTTTTCTTTTTTTAACTTTCTAAACTGGTATAAGACACCAGGGGATACGCCTGGTCCTAGTCATCTCAGTCACCCCTGGCCAGTAATTCTAGTCAATGCAGTTATCCTATTCATTGCAGTAATCCTATGTATCCCAGTCATCTAAGTCATTCTACTTATTCCACCCACCCTTGTCATCCTAGTCTCTAAAGTCACCACAGTCATCCAGTCATCCCAGTCATCCTAAAAATCACAGTTGTTTTTTTGGCTAGTTAATCCCAGTCACCCTAGTCATCCTCATTTATCATGGGGCTAAATTCTATTTAGGCTAAGTTAACCTCGAGCCAATGCAGCCAGCGGTGTCCCCATATTAGCATGCGTGACATGCGGGGTGGCCCATTTGGGGTTTTCAGGGCTGCTATCCTTTTGCGTTATTTTGCAAGCTATTATAGCTGATCGTTGCGGATCACCTTTTTGCTTTGTGCTGGCGAATCTTTGCGGATTCTTGCTTCCTCTCCTCCCTCCCTGCTGTCATGCAGGGGTGTGCAGGTAAGTATACCACATGGGTAAGTATTTTCCACTGAGCATTCTCTCAGTGTGACAGTGCCAGTTAGCGGCTGCTGGCAGGGGTGGTTCCCGTTTCCAGGGTTGCCTGGTTACCTCCTTTGCCGTATTTTTTCACAGCTGGCCTCCCCGCTAACCTTTTAGGCACCAGTTCCCAAGCTCATCAATTGGCAATGAGTTTAACTAGTCATGAACCCTAGTCATAGTCAAATCATCCCTGTCACCCCAGTCATCCCAGTCAACCCATTTATCCCAGTCACCTTAGTCACCCTAGTTATCCCAGTCATCCTAGTTATCCCAGTCACCCTATAGTCATCCTACTTACCACTCAAAAGTAAGTCACCAGTTGCAGAATTGCGTAGTGAGAATCATCGGAGTGGTAATTTTTGGCACAAATTATAGACGACATGTCCAAAAAGAAACCATTTTGCATAGCATTGCCTTGAACACCGAAGAAAACAGCATTATATGTTGCATAATTTTAATTTTCTTTCAGGAATTTTTCTTTGAGCTTGTTATTTTATTAGCACACTGTTTAATTGGAGTTTCTAAGTTTTTGTATTTGTTAGCGATTTGCAGTTAACACTGCATTCGATCATGACCGTTCGTTTGCTGAGACATCAAAATTGCTTGCAATTGCCTTAATTTTGTGATTGAACAAACCAACGTGAGAAGAACCAAATATACTGCAAATAACTAGCAATGATTTTCTCCACAAAATTAAATTTCAGCTCTTTTGAAGAATGTAGTTGTCTTTCACACATAGTGGCAACTTTCGCCCACAAGTCATCAAAGTGATGGTAGCTTCGTTATTGTTTATTTTATATCTTTTTTATACAGTCACTACGATTTTATCAATTTCACAAATTACAGTGGCCAAATAGTTCACCCTGGTTCTTGTCCCGGGGCGAGAATTTCACTCCGGTACGAAATCTCGCAACGGTATCATGTAAACACGAAACGACCACCCGTTTCGGTGTGAAATCGGTCTTCAAGTAGACTGGAACGGGTAGCGCTTGTGTAATGTTCGCGATTTTGAATCATACGTGCATTTTATCAGCATGAAGGGTACCTTCAAATAACGAGATTTGAAATAACCCAGTTGTCATGTAAACGCAATACGAAATCAAAAAGTCATGTCTGTATGAAACTCGTGCCGGTGCAAGTTTTCTCATGTAAACACCCCCTAACATTACAGCTTAACTGACAGATGACCAATTATATCATCATGACTTTATTGAACAATTAGGTCAATAACCAGATTTCAAATTTATCAACCGATGCAACACAACTGACACTTTAACTCGGAAGATGACTGCCACATGGTTTGTCAAAACGTTAATCACTGTCAACAGCGGTCCAATTCAGGACTACAATCACCTAGTCATCCTATTCATCCTAGTCATCGCAGTCACCCCACTCATGCCTGTCACCCCAGTCAACCCAGTCCTCTTATTTTATCTCTTGTCATCGCTGTCATCCTAGTCATCCCAGTCACCCCAGTCAACCCAGCCATGCCTGTCACCCCAGTCAACCCAGTCATGCCTGTCACCCCAGTCATCCCAGTCAAGCCCGTCACCCCAGACACCCCACTCATGCCTGTCACTCCAGTCAACCCAGTCATGCCTGTCACCCCAGTAAACCCAGTCATGCCTGTCACCCCAGTCAACCCAGTCATGCTTGTCACCCCAGTCATCCCAGTCAAGCCCGTCACCCCAGTCACCCCACTCATCAACCTCGTTCCCAGGGTTCTGTCCTACCCGCCCCATGGAGCGAGAGAGACAGAGACCCTGGAAAATGCTGGTCACGTGGCTCCAGACCAAAATTAATTCTGAGGGAGGAGTCCTTTTGTCTCGCATTTTTTGTGTCTGGTTTATTCGCAACGTTCACTCAATGGTTGCAACAGCAAGATAGATTTGCTAACCCTACTACAAATATAACTGAAACTAAGGGAAATTTCTGCCTAAACCAAACTATCAGATAAACAAGTGAATTACCAGAGAAGGAAAAAAAAACTAGCATTGTCGCCGGTGTAAGACCATTTAACCGATGACAACAATCGCTAAAAATCTACGATCTTGCGTTATACACAAGTGAGTTAATTTTTTGAAGGTAAAATCCCTGTATGTTGAACTTCTATATTTTAAAAAGTTTCAATGCTTGTCTGACGGCGGCTGGTAATCGGGCCAAATAAACCTACACCATTTGCGGTCTTAGCAGTTCGGCGTGACAAAACCCCGTGACAAAACATGGCAGTTACATTGAGAGCAAGGAATTCAGTTAACACATTGACGATCAATCTCAGGGTGACTTCACGGAAAGCTATAGCCTAAAATGTCAGCATTTTCCACCCCTTAACCTTTGTTATGATGCGGCAAAAGAAAAGTGGTAAATAGATCAAAGATAAAAATAATTATGTACAAACGCGACATGGAAGGCAACAGGAAATAGTATAAACAGAGACAAAACAGACAACATAACCTTCCAAGCGAAAGGCTTTCTTGTTTATGGTTCATATGAAAACTTTATTTAAAAACACATGTGGCTCAGCGATTTCGAAAAATCCTCTAAAGCATACCTAAACATCCAGAAAATTAATAAGAACGGCACAATAAACGGTTGGCAGTCGTGCAAGCCATATCATATTTGTTTACAAAGAAGCCGTTACCGCCATCCTGATAATTATAAACGAGGACCAAACAAAAAAAAAAACAGCAAAAACACAGAACCTTAGCTAAAAATATTTTCTTTCAAGATTCTCTTTACCTCTTTCGATTTGAACAATAGCTAACAATCAGCCTGACTGTCCGGGCCGCGTATTCTCTCTTTCTGTTGCTTCAAGGTCGGTGAGGAGAGCAACGCTTGATACATTATTTTGGCACCCTCCATAATAGTAGCTAGTCTTGAAAACACATACAGATACTGTACATTTGTTTCCTTAAGTGGCCTCCACAACATAGAAACGGCAATTCAAATCTAGTCCTAGTCCGTTTCGGTATGAATCCTACTACCAGGATACCTAAATTATTTTTGACTGCACAAACTGTGAATCCTCCGCGATTTCCGTTGCATGTGCGAAATGAAAGCATCGCTGCTAAACATCCAATTAACATCCAGATATTCTGCAGGAAGTTACGCTTTCGCTGTCAAAGGATTTTGTGCATTAATTTCGGCGTTCAAAAACAGGTCAGTTACACAGTTTCATGGCTACACTGACCTGTCTACGATCTGTAGGGACAAATCTCACACTTACCTACCCCTTCCCCAAATCGTTTGTTTGTAATCTCCCAGATTCTGGGAGACACGTGACCAGCGTTTTCCAGGGTCTCTGTCTCTCTCGCTCCATGGGGCGGGTAGGACAGAACCCTGGGAACGGGGTTGCCCACTCATGCCTGTCACTCCAGTCAACCCAGTCATGCCTGTCACCCCAGTAAACCCAGTCATGCCTGTCACCCCAGTCAACCCAGTCATGCTTGTCACCCCAGTCACCCCTCTCATGCCTGTCACCCCAGTCAACCCAGGCCTCTTATTGTATCTCTTGTCATCCCAGTCATCCTAGTCACCCTCATCATCACAGTCAATCCATTCACTCTTGTCACCCTAGTCGCCCCAGTCACCTCAGTCATCTTAATCATCCCAGTCACTTTAGTCATCTTAGTCATCCCAGTTACCCTGATCACTCCAGTTATCTTAATCGTTCTAGTCACCCTAGTTACCTTAGACATCCTGGCCTAGTCACTGCAGTCAGTCTTCTAGTCTTATTTAGAAATGCACATGTGGTGCCTTAAGGTTGTCGTTTACATTTGTGAAACCTAGGTAAATGATTAGATCCTAGACATTGGTACCTCCCTTGCTTGCCTCTGTCCCTATAAAAACCTACAAGCCAGAAGTCATTTCTGGAGTCACAAATTAGTTTCCAATTTAGTGATAACGAATTCTTTTTTTTCTTCTTAGGCACTGAAGAACAACAGATTTGGCATTACTAGTTTACAATTCATCAATCACTCAATACAGGAGTTCAAAAGCCAGGAGTAAAGAGGCTGCACTAGAGGATGGTATCATCAAAGTCAACTGACCATGAATATCTGGTTTAGTATTTATGCAATTATGATTATTAATACTAACAGTTGTCATGGTCTAACTGACTCGTGCCGTCTTCGGTCTGGGTGGGCGAGGTGTGATCATAACATGGACTGAAGTGGCTGCAAGAGTGCGCCTTATATGCCGACGTCCGATCTCACCTCTCTGGTTCCTCCGCAATTCAGCCTTTCGGCTGCAAGTGAGGAAATCTGGCACCGTTCTTCTTTCTTTCTCTTTCTTTCAGTAACCTACTTCAAAGCAGGTACTTGGTTTAAGACTTTTTCTGACCCAGCCCGGGAGGTCATTGAATGCGGGGTACAGCTGGCCCGGGGTTTTCCTCCTAGGAGCAAGTGGACGTACAGGGAGGTTTTTCACCCAGCTGTTGTTCCACAACCCCCATTCAGCAGCAATTAGACAAATTCATTTAATTTGGCTGTGAAAAACACCAAAACAAAAGCAAAAACTGAAGAATATTGACCATTTCAACATTCAAATAGGACCCTCATGAATTCGTAAAAACAGGTCCATGGTATTCCCCACAAGAGTGAATTGATTCACTCGCAATATTTTTCCTTTGAATTATACTAATAGTTTTCAAACAACTTAACTTTACTCTTTCAAAGAAAGCCTAATTTGGTCCAATTAAAAATCAGCTAGTATCTTCATGACATTTTCACGCTGAATATGTGGTAAGGTATTTTTTTACTTAGGAATTCTTTAATTCACTGTTGGAGGGAATACTTAAGGTATCTGCAATATTACAATAGTAATGAACAGATATAGTATACAGTGTGTGTGCCACCATATTTGTACAAATAAGCATCACTTTGAAAATTTTCTCAACATTTTTTTTTTTCAAGTCTGAGGTTAAAATTTCATGGCATAATTTATTTTTATGTAAATAAGTCACCATCCAGTTAATTTTTAACTGGACAGGGACTTATCAATTATAGGCAAAGTTTTCCTAAATTAAGTAAGTTTCCAGTCTTTATTTTTTCAATTCCAAAAAATTTCATGGACTAAGACAAAATTTGAAAATTCATCTAGATGCTTATTTGTACTACTTAAATGTTAATAATATTATTAAGTTCAAATGCAAGATTCCTTTGAGTAGTATACGTCATTCCATTTTACAAAGGAGGTTTGATTTACCTCAGGGAAGAAAAGGATTCATTAATTTTTGCCAGACAAAGTGAATGAAACACTGTGGCCAAGAATAATTAATAATAAGTGATTATAAATTACATTTTCCTCAGGAATAAGCAATTTTATCAGAGCTGCAACACAATGTGTCATCCAATCACCAGTTAGAGAGCAGTGCTTTCAAAAATTAGTTTTTAGACCAATTTTGTCTAGTGTACTGTAAGGGTAAGCAAAATTGAGCTGAATGCCTAAGTCTGGTATGGGCAAGGGGTTTCAGGGTTCACCGACACATCCCTATTCCAAAATCTCATGAAGTTAACTACCCTTGGGCCTAGTACTTCACTCGATTGCTCAAAGGTAATCTTGCTAAAATAATAGTGATTATGATGTTATTATAATCTTTAATAATTTATATAGTTATAGTAATTGGGTGAGTATGGATATTTTATAGATTATCTTTTACTTAAAACAGTAAAAGCTCAATTAAGCCCGTCTACCTTATAAGAAGGGTTGAAGGATTTTGAGGTGGGTGGGAGGCGGGAGGGAAATGATTAGGGGGAAGAAGAAAGGATACTTGTTATCTCAATATTAAGGGGAAAAATTAAGGAGAAAGTGATCTTTCTGATCGATGATCTTCTTCCCACTTGCAAACTGTTCTCTTTTGAGAAAGCCCAAGGGAAATATAAAAAAAAATTACGGTGACTTCAGGGAAAGGAAAACAAGTTTTGGTTTGAATAGTCAAGAGGTTTGAAGAACCAGGATTTCACTGAGACAGTATTAATTATTACATATGATTTACTTATTTCTAAATTAACACTTTACAGCAAGCTCATTAGCAAAATATTAGCTTTAAACCTCCTTTCTATTATTACTTTCTAAACTCAGGGACTATACAGGCTGCAAGGAATAGTACTGGACAGGTACACAGTTAATTTCTGAGATAAAAAATGGCAATACAGATTACTTATGAGCTATAATTTATAATGGTAGAATATATAGACCATATAACAGTACTTTAAACTTTCGATGATTTTCCCTTAAGGGAAAATGTAAGTAGTTTTTTTGTTCAGCCAAAGCATCTCTGACTTTCAGTGGTCACTAAGCTACAGCTGGAGTTGCATCTACATTTTGCAGGCTAAATCTGCAAAGCACAGGTTGGATAGGAATAGGAAAGCATTTATAACCACAATGACCTTAATCCTTGAAGTCCCAATATCAATAGACAAATTCTCTCTACTGATTCTGTTTTACAGTACTCAGGGTTCGCACACACCTTGAAAGTCCTTAAAAATCCTTGAATTTTAAAATAAAAATTCAAGGCCTTGAAAGTCCTTGAAAATTGCGGTCAGTGCTGGAAAGTCCTTGAATTTTGGTGCTAACTTTATAATTTAAGTAGAACTCCAAAGGAAAAGGAGCAAACACAGAAAGACCTTCGAGATAAAATTACCTATGTTGTGGAAGAACTAAAAAAAGACATAGAATTAAGGCTCTTTTTGAATTGAATGAGTCCTTGAAATATGGGAAATGTGTCCTTGAAAGTCCTTGAATTTTTGTTCAAAAATGGGTACGAACCCTGAGTACTAGTAAGGAGTATGTATGTAAGTATCAAGGAGGTTTAGTTTCATTTTTGTTTGATTATTAATATTTAGTTGATGATCGATTTTGGTCTCAGTTGGGACTTCAAAGTTAGATCCCTTGGGAGCACAAATGATTTTGTCCATTCAGATTCATTTGAAAAAGAAATTAACAGGAAATTCTCGTAAGAACCAGTGAGGCTGGGGAAAAATTAAGTAATAGCAGCTAGGATCTTAAGTATTACAACAAAAAGTAGGTTTTTTATTAGTTTACTTGTACATAATGTCTATAGGGCAATCTCCAGTCTGCTTGTGCTCAATTATTTTTCTAGGCAACTTACAGTAGAATGTTGCTTCCAGATCGCTGATTATTTCTCAACTGAAACTTCTTTTATTATTTAATTTTCAGAACTTAGTTTTTACACAGTTCTCACACAAAGCAGACTGGAGAATTTTGATTGCATTTATACTCTTTTTAATAATTAATTTTCTTGGTGCTGCATTCACTCTCTGTATTCTTTTTTTTGTTTGTTTGTTGGTTGTTTGTTTTTTTTTTTTTAGTTTTTCATTTTGCATAGTTAGTTTTAGGAATTGACTCCGTGGCATTCCTTTTATTTTCAGTAATTTTCCTTACATAATCAGAGCATTAGTTGACTACATAGGAACATTATGGAGATGTTTGTAGTACCAAGAAATCTCTAGTTTTGTTTAATGTGCTAATGGGCTTGCATTAGTTGCCTTAAGTAATAATATTAGTTGTTAGGTTTGCAGTAGCTAAGGCTTTGAAAACAGCTGAGATTTCATGACGCTACCACTGGTTTCCCCGTGAAATGACCTGAAAATTAGTTCCATATTGATGACACTAGCCAGATCTGGATATTGCTTCTGATTGGTTGAAGCACATATTCCTTGTGGCACTACGAATCAAAAGCACTACCCAGATCTGGGTAGTGACACATCTTCACTTATTCTTCATTTCTGGGTCATTTCATGGGGAAACCAGTGGTGTTGTCAAGAGTTATTGGTTGTTTTCTGAGACCATTAGCTTATTATTATTGTTATTTTTTAAGTTCTTATTTAATTTCAGACCTCAGGTGGCACACGCACAAGATTAGGAGCCCATCACTTGGGAAAAGTCATGTTTAAATCTAGCCAACCTCGTCCCTGCTGGGCTGTGGAAGCTCTGCCTCTGAGAAGGTGTGAATTCTGATGTCCTCTGAGATATTCCAACGGAGAAATCCTGGGAAACTTTATCTGATCCTGTAATTCATGCTGGGGGCAGTTGGACACTTGGAAGATTTGGCCGTTTGTTCCCAAGTGGGGAGGACAGCGTGGAGGAAGGTGAGAGTTTGCTTCTTATGTTCTTGGGGCTTCATTCATTTTGTCACAATACTACCCACACCTTTTTCCAAAAAAAAAACAGTAGGGTGCTTGCCTACAAACAATATGTCTGGGAATGTTCCACGACATTAGGACGAAAAATGGGGGTGCTAACATTGTGCGGCTCACGGAGTAGGTGTGTCGATGGAGGATCCGAGGACAGAGGACTGAGCACTGAATCTCACTGGTGTGGTGTGGGTGGATTTTCACGAACGACATCAAATTGAGCTTATAGTCGTTAAAATTCTCTCTAATGGGGGGCAACTGGTAATGGAGTTCTCTTCTAAACCTAAAAAAAATTTAGTTTTCACCTCTCAAGCTTGCTTAGGCCTAGCAATAAATAATCGTTCAAACCATCGCATAGGATGAAAATCGCATAAAAATCAATTATTTATTCTCTTAATTATCATTTCATTCTCATATTTCCAACCTGAATTATCTAAAAAATTAATTATCAAAACTAAGGTTAGATTACATCAACATCTGTTTTTTTTTTTGTCTGTTGTTTTTGTGTCAACTGAAAACAACAGTCAAACAAACTTGGCTGTTGATGTTAGAGACTAACTTCTCTTTGATATTAATTAAACCTTCGGAAACCTAGATAACCAAACCATATTAATTTAGGATTCAATTATTACGATCAAATTAACTTGATTAATCAGACGGCTGTGGAAGTCTATTCTGTTTCCTGTTCTTGAAAGGGACATAGAATAGATTTCCTTGGATTGTGTGAGAAATCAAGTTAATTTGACCTTGACAGTCAAGCAAACTTGGCTGTTGATGTTAGAGACTAACTTCTCTTTGACATTATTTAAACCTTCGGAAACCTAGATAACCAAACCACATTAATTTAGGATTCAATTATTACGATTAAATTAACTTGATTAATCAGACGGCTGTGGAAGTCTACTCTATTTCCTGTTTTTAGAAGGGACATAGAATAGATTTCCTTGGATTGTGTGAGAAATCAAGTTAATTTGACCTTTATGCTTTAGGTTCGGTTGTAGGCCTAATTATATAAACAACATTCATCATAAACAGATTTCGCTTAGTGTCCTCTTAAAATTTTCAGCTTATTCCTCGGCAGTGACTTCAATTGATACATTAGAATCGGCTTTCCCATAAAGGACTGGAAAATTCAAGACTCTTCTCTTATTTATTGTTTATTTAAACAACGCATTTGGCAAGTTCCAGTCCTTTGTGGGAAACCTGATTTAAAGTATCCATTCCAGTCACGATAGCTGAAACATCTCTAGGGAAATTGGCCCAAATTATTATTCTAATTTTCATTATTATGCGGAAAAACATCGCGGCTAGCTGAATAAATTAAGACTTGAATCAAATCCAAGTTTTCCAGCTAACATTTAATTTTACGAAATAGGATAAAGGAAATTTTTTCCGCTCATTTCCGTAATTTCCTTTTTCGTTTCGAAATGCGAAAATTTGTCAAATTATTTTCATTGGAAATAAAACGATCCAAAAGTTAACTTAAATGAAATTTATTTGTATAGTCGCACTAGATCTAATCCCTTCGGCGAAATTTGAAGGCGAAAATTATTCGGCACTGATTTTAAATAACGATATCCTAACTCATAATAGGGCAGGCAAATTTTAGATATTGAATTTTCAACGAAACATTAAGGCAAAAACTCAAATGCGGCACTTCGACATCTTAGGATAAATGATAATAAACGGCGCTAGAACAAAATCTTATTTCCGCAGCAAATTTCATTTCACTGAGACCTAAACATTAAACACTAGACATTACGGCGCTAGAACAAAATCTTATTTTCGGCAGCAAATTTCATTTCATTAAGACCTGAACATTAAACACTAAACATTAAATAGGGCGAGAGAAATCCAGCATCAGTAGCTTCGCAGAGGAGAGATTGTTAATGACTTGTGCTCTTTGGTGAAGTTTGTGAAATGAAGGTCAGTCAGACCAGCGCGATTCTTTGTTCAATCCTCTGCCTTCGCTTCTGACGGAGACCCACTGAAGACTGAGTTTCACTCTGTAGCACCCTTTTTTTTCTTGTCCGAGGCTCTGGATATTTTCACGACATATTGACTTTGTAGATACGCATCTTCAACCAAAGCAAATCTCAATTTTCACTTAGAATTATTTTGGCCGGTGTGGTATTGTGACGAAAATGAATGAGACCTTGGGGGCGTGAGGAGCAAACTCTCACATTCCTTCACGCTGACCTCCCCACTTGGGAACAAGCGGTTGAATTTTCTAAGTGTCCAACTACCCCCAGCTTGAATGAAGGGATCAGATAAAACAGACCAGGATTTTAAAGTTGGAATATCAAATGAGGACAGAAGAATGAACACCGACTTGGAGCAGAGTGGAAGCAGTCCGGCAGGGGCGGGGGAGGCTAGATTACTTTTTTTTTTTGATATTTTTTTTATTGTAAATATAAGGACAACAGAGACAAACTTTATTGCAATAAAATACTGTTATCTTCAGTACCTGTGCTGTTTACTTTGTAATCCAACTACTCGAGTGAACCAGATAAAAGGCTCGGACACATTGAAATATTGCGCGCAGTAAAGACTGATTTTCACTCGCAGCATAAACACAAGTATAAGTTTAGAGAGGACCTCAGCAACACAAAAGTAACGCACTTAATCTTTATGTCCTCACCAGGAATTAACGCACATATCACGTATATTCGCAGTAAGGACAACATAAGAATCGGTTTGTTCGATTCCCTTTTTCTTTGTGTTGTTTCATCTATCGCTGACGACCTCACTAAACATGTACTAGTTGTGTTTATGTTGCTCGTATAAATCAGTCTTAGACTTACCCGGTTTCCTACTACGAGATTGTTTCGCGCAGTGTTTTAGAAGTTTTGTATTTTACTTCTTAAACATCGCACGTAAAAGTCTCATCGCTGGAAACACGAGGTAATTTTACTGCGCTCAATATTCCACTGTGTCCGAGCCTTCGTAAAAATAACAAAATATACCAAGTCCTGCTTTTAATAATTTCATAGTTTCGACAATGCTTCACCGTGTAACATTTGGTTTGTAACATACGGCTTGTTTGTCGGTAACACAAACTAATACGCGCATTAAAAAACTGAAAATTTTAGACCCGATTTACAAGCAGCTTAACCGCGCAAAAGAAAATTTGTGGCAACCAAACTTGAATTTGAATTAACCATCGTATTGAATATATCTATGAATATCATTATCTTTGCGAGCAAAAAACTTAACAACAAGCCGTTTACAAACGCCAAACCAAAATTGCTTTGCAAAGCGTTGTCAAGACCTTGTGATTACTGTGGAGTTTCAGTCCCAAGCTGAAAGCGTCAATTCTCCTCCCTTCTCCTACGCATTTCCAAAATACTAGCTCCTGAGAATTCGGATGGTTATCTAGGTCTTAACTTGCAATATCTTTCATCACTTGTATGACAATGCGTTGAAAAAGTAAGGAGAAATAATACACTGATCATCCTTGAAACTGAAGAGGTTAATTGGGCATTTTTAAATCTCTCCCTTGTAACACTGAAATTTTCCTTCATTTTTTATTATTATTACTATTATTGTTTGCAACCACGTAAAATTTTCCTAACAACGCAGCCAATATCTCTTTTAAGACTTTTCATCTTATATTCAAATAGCGATATGTGTGTTTTTCTTCAATGCCATTAAAATTGATTGTTTTATCATTAAAGAAAGCGAATACCCAAACATTTGTTACAATAGTTTCTTGATTCCTCTTGCTATTGATAACATTTCCTTTTACAAAACATTGCCAAGATACCTGTATGTTATGACTCTTCTCGTTGTAGCTGATCTTTTGTTTAAGAGACCAATCTGTGAGGAAGGGAGTTCCCCTTTTGCTGTTCATTGCCCTCCCTGGGATCCAAAGAAAGTCCACAAAAAGGATGAGGTATTGCTGACAGCCTCAAATTTCCGAAAAAAAACTTATTCCTAGCTTTTTCCCCCGACAAAAGTAAACATCGCTGCAGTGACGAATTTCAGTGTTACAAGCTGTTTGGAAAAGGCACTTAAGACTGAATAGACAACTGACTACCCCCACTATGAAAGAAACACCGGGGAAAAGACTTAACATTCCATAGTGGTGACATGGCTCCACAAAGGCTTTATATTCACCATTTTCACATAGTCCATAATACTCCTTGTTTATCTCCAAAATTTTGCATAACCATTGTTCCCAATTTCCCCCTGGGTACAATGGTTAGGCAAAATTTTGAAGAGTGAACAAGGTGCATTATGGTCTATGTGAAAAAAGTGAACTAAAAGTCGCATTATGATAATATTATTAGCTACCAGACAAAATGCTTTGCCACCAATATGGAACACACCAGTCTTGTTCCAGATGTTTTCCCATTCTGGAACATCTTTTCCCAACCCAGATGAAGTTATGCAGGAGAGATTCAAAATACACCCTTTAAGAAATTACGTATGCAAAGCACAGTTCAGCAATCTACTAAAACCACATAGTGGAACTAGCAGTCAAATCAGTCTCCTAGTCAACCAGCCATCTTGGCAAACAGTCAAGACAGTTATCTAATCACTCTGCTGGTCCACAAGTGATCAGCCAGTTTGTCAAACAGTCAGTCAAGACAGTTATCTAATAAATCAGCTGGTCAACAAGTGAACAGCAAGCTCGTCAAACCGTCAGTCAAGACAGTTATCTTATCAATCAGCTGGTCTACAAGTGATCAGCCAGCTTGCAGTCAGCAGTCACAAGACAGTTATCTAATCATTCAGCTGGTCAACAAGTGATCAGCTAACTTACAATACAGTCAGTCAAGACAGTTATCTTATCCCTCAACAGTCGGTCAAGAGAGTTGTCTAATCATTCAACTGGTCAACAAGTAGGCAGCCATATTGTCATACAATCAGTCAAATCAGTTATCTAATCACTTGGCTGGCCTACAAGAAGTCAGTCATCAATCAGTCAATCAGTTGATGACAATCAGTCATTCAGTCTATCAGTTAGACAGTCAGTCACTTACCAGCTGAGTCATCAATCAGTCAGTAGACAGCTCAGTCAATTAGTCAATAGGCAATAAGCAAGCCAGCCAGTCAGTCAATGAGTCAGTTAGTCAGTCAGTCAACCAGTTAGTTAGTCAATGAAGCAGCTGGTCAGCCATTCAGTCAGTCAATAAACCAGTTAATAAGTCAGTCAGTTGGTCAGTTTTAGTCAGTTAGTCAGTTAATTAGTCAGTAGGTCCATAAATCAGTCAATGAACCCATAATTTAGTCATTCAGCAAGTCAGCCAATTAAGTAATGAGGTCTGTCAGCAGGTCAGCAAGTTAGTCAGTCATCCATCAATCAGTCAGTCCGTTAGTAAGTCAGTCTGATAGTCCAACACTTAGTCAGCAAGATAGCCAGTGAGTCAGTCAGTCAGTAAACCAAGTTAACTAATCAGTTAGTCTGCCAGTTTTGTCAGTCTACTGTAGATCAGTCATTGATCAGTCAGTCAATAGGTCAGTAATTAAGTCAGTTAGCCAGTCAAAAAAGTAAGTCAGTAAACCAGGGTTTGTACTCTTTCGAGCTCTATAAATTCCATGACTTTCCATGACTTTTTCATGACCTTTTCAAGCTTTCCAAGACCTTAGGGTTAGTTGTCACTTTCAAAAATTTTCAAAATTTCCCTTGTTTTGGCATATTTTTTTTACCACTAACAGTTCAACAGACACAAACTCTGGTGTCCACCAAACTGTGTGCCGCTTGCGCTGTTTAATTACTCCTCTCTATCTTACACATTCCGTGCTTTGTCATCTGCAGCTTAACTAAACTACCAAAAAAATTAATTTTCCATGACTTTAAAGGACCAACAATTAAATTACATGACTTTCCAAGCCTGGAAAATGAAAATCTTAAATTCCATGACTTTCCAGGTTTTCCATGACCTGTACAAACCCTGTATATCAGTGGTCAGTCAAAAAGTAAGCCATTTAGTCAGTGATTGAGTAAGTCACCAAGTCAGTCAGTTAGCCAATGGGTAAGTCGGTCAGCAGGTCAGCAGGTCATTCATTCAGGCGGTCAGATAGTCACCACTGAGTCACTCAGTCAGCAAGTCAGCTTATAAGTCAATAAATCAGTCCACTCAAATGGTATCATGTAGATTGCAGAACTATACTTATGATTAAAAGCAGAACTTGGCATTTAACTACCACTGTGGCACAGCTTGTTCAAAGCAGATCATGGCTACTACATTAGGACAAATTACCATTTGTCAGTTTTAAGATTTGATTTTTATTATTTGAACCTTAAAGCATGAAAGAAAAACAAACTCAAAATGCTTAATGCTATCAATCAATGATACAAAATTAATTCCAAAATGAATTTGAATCTTTTCACGTATCCTAGAGGAATTCCCAGCCATAACTTAGTAGCTTCTTCAGGCTTTTAGTGGTCATACCCTTAAGTCTTGAAACACAAAACACAAAAGAGAGCAGCATAAATGTACACTGTACAAATTTTACAAATACATTAAATGATTTTGTAGCGTAAATTTCAGAAAAAGAGCTGATTTTTAGTGAAAAATATTTCAGTGGTAACTCACAATCAAATGACCCTGATTTTATTCATTCATCTCATTCATTTTCCAAAGATATTGTCCATGCCACTTGCAGGAGTTGCAGATCATTTTGTCTTACAGTGAAGATTATACTGTTTTAAAATATTTTATTTGAGAGTGTTTTGAAGAAAAGGATACTTACCAAGCAACAAACAATAATTTGTTAAGTCTCTCGCACTTATAAACAAGTGCTACTAATTGTTGGAAAGAAAATTAATAATGTACACATTGGCCGCAAACAATTCTAGAGCTTTTAGCTGTCTTGCATGAAGAATCTAAAACAAAATTCATTTGGTATCAAAAAATACATTTAAAAAAAATGTTTTATACTCTTCCTTTGAGTCTGAAAATTTTGTTGAATCTCTGTCTTCTTAGTTGTAAACAAGAAACAGAGCTCTGACAAAGATCAAGAACAAGAATTCAAGTCACTCAAATACCGCGTAGTGTTTTTTCCTTGACTAGTGCATCGTTCATTTTACAAATAAATTAATTTCAAACAGGTTTGAATTTTGGTTTTAATTTGGCCAGGTATGACTACAAAAAGCTGATGAAGCCATGACTCAATCTTACTTTGAACACGCTGTACCAGCAGTTTAATTTAATATCTGGTTCACTCAAGATTTGGATTACAAAGCAATATATACAGCATTTATGGCACTGAAGATAACCTCTAAATCCGGCGGCTGTTGAAGTCTTGTCACATCTGCTGGACTCATCTGAACTGAAATGAAAAATGAGTCATTTCATCAGCAATCTCCATAATTCTGATTAATTTTATGTCATGGAGGGCATTAAAATTAATTTCTTTTCTTAGCATGTGTCTCCAGTATGTCAACCAGCCAGTCAAGCCAATTAAACCAATGAGCCAGCCAGTCATTCAATCAGTCTGTGACTGTCAGTCAATCAGTCTATCAGTCATACAGTCAGTCAGTAATTGAGCATGTCAGTCAGTCAGTAGGTTGGCAAGCAAGTACAATGTAAGTCTGTAAGTCAGTCAACAAGTCAGTCAGTCAATCAGCCAGTCAGCCGATCAGTCAGTTAGTCAATCAGCAAGTAAGCAAGTCAGCCAGTCGGTCAATACACCACTCATTCACTTAGTACTTCAGCCAGTCAGTACGTTGGCCAGTCAGTCAGTTGGCCGGTCAGCCAATCAGACAGTTTGTCCATCATTCAATGAGTCAGTTCGTTAGTCAACCAGTCAGTTAGCCAATAAGGCAGTCACTTAGCAGGTCAGTCAGTCAGTCAATTACACAGTCAGTCAGAGGGTCAGTCAGTCAAAAAGTCAGCCATTTAGCCAGTCAAAAAGTCAGTGAGTTGCCAATCAGCCAGTCAGTCACTTAGCAAGTCAGCCAGTTAGTCACCTAGTTCATGAGTCAGTCAGTCAGCAAGCCAGCCAGTCAGCCAGTCACTCAGCAAGTCTGCAATACAGCCAGCGAGTCCATCAATAAGTCAGTCAGTTGGCTGGTCATCAACCGTAAGTCAGCCACAGTGTACATGTAATTCATCAGTCAGTCGGTAAATCAGTCAGTCACTCAGAAGGTGAGCAATTCAGTGAGTCAATGAGACAGTAAGTCAGTCAGTCAGTTAGTCAGCCAGTTAATTAGTCAGTACACTGTAGGTCCATAAATCAGTTAAATACCCAACAAGTCAATCAGTGAGTCAGTCAGCAAGTGAGTTAGTTATGCAACAAGTCGGTCAGTCATTCAGTCAGTCAGTTAGTCCATCATCACAAGCTAGTCAAATACACAACCACTCAATCAGCAAGAAAGCAAGCCAGTCAGTCAGCAATGCAAGTCAGCTAATCAGTCAATCAGTTTGCCAGTTTGTCAGTCAACTGTATGTCAGTTACTCAGTTGGGCAATTAGTAAGTCAGGTAATCTTTCAGTCAGTCAACAACAATTCAGCCATTTTGTCAGTCAATGAGTCATTCAATCACCAAGTATGTCAATCAGTCCATCATTCAGTCAATCAGTCAGTTAATCTGTCAGTTAGTCAGTAAATAATATAATCAGTTAGTCGGTTAGCAGGACAGTTAGACAGTCACTCAATCAGTCAGGTAGTCAGTCAGGTAATCAGCCAAACAATCAGCCCATTAGTCAGTTAGTTGTTCAATTAGTCAGTTGGTCAATCAGCTAAGGACCAGTGAAGGAAATAGTCAATCAGTCAATAAAATCAGTCCACTCAAACAGCATCATGTAGATTGCAGAACAACTATACTAAAATTAATGACTAAAAGAAGAACTTGGCATGCATTATACTGACATTGTGGCACAGCTTGTTCAAAGCAGATCATGTCTACTACTTAATAGGATGAATTGCCATTTTGTCAGAAAAAACTCTTCTTTTAAGATTTGATTTTAACTGTGCGCATGTAATTACTTGAATTTATTAAGCTAGAAACTATAAGAAAAAACCCAAAGTGCTTAAAGGTATCGGTCAATAACAAAAGTAATTTCTAAATGAATTTGAAAATGAACTTGCACATGCACTACTTGTTGGAAAGAACTGTACATTTTGGCCTCAAACTGTTTAGAGCTTTTACCTGCCTTTTATGAAAAAATCAAAACAAAAATTCATTTGATTTCAATAAATGCATTTAAAAAATATAAGCAATAAAAAAAAAATTATTAACAAAACTGTCTTATATTCTTTCTTTGAGTTTGAAAAATTTGTTGAATCTCTGTCTTCTCAAACAAGACACACAACTTTCCAAATAAATTATTAACATCAAGAAGTCAAGTCACTTAAGTAGTGTTTTTCTTTCACTATACTGTAATTATACTTTGACATGTATCTCTCATTTCACAGAGACAATAAATTTGAAACAGTTTTGAATTTTGTGCTAAATAAGGCCAGGTATGGCCACACTAACAGCTGATTAAACTGTACATCAATCTTACTTTAAACAAGCTGCATGAGTTCAGTTTATCTGGTTCACTCAAGAGCTGGATAACAAAGCAACATTTACAACACTTACAGCACTGAAGATAAGCTCTAACTCCTGGCTGTTAAAGTCTTGGCATATCTGCTGGACACATCTGACCTGAAATGAAAAATCAATCATCTTCATCAGCAATCGTAGTAATTTTGCTTCATACCATGGAGAGCATAAATTATTATTAATTTCTTTAATTTCTTACATTGATATGACCCTTATGATTGTCTATGAGGACCCCACTGAAAACTGCCGAGACAAGTTTGGCTCCCTCATCAAATATTACTATTATTATGATAATCATCATCATCATTATTATTATTATTAATTATATTATCATTATGATTATTATTTTTATCACTGAAGTCGAACCAGTTTCGCAAGACATCACATGTACAGGAGAAGAGTTGAATAGACTCGGAGGAGCCAACACCACCTTGAATGCGTGGCTGGATGTAGTTGCTAGGGGATTCTGGGAGAGGCAGACGTCAACTTTCTTTGATGTGAGAGTTTGCCATCTGAATACAGACTCCTATAGAGATTTGAATCCAGACCAGATATTCAGGCAACACAAAACAGAGAAGAAGCGCCAAGGTATGCTAGTTGAATGTTAGAAGCAGAGCAAGCTTCATTCACACCATTCAGTTTTCAGTGCAACAGGTGGTATATGGCAGTGGAATGTAAATGACACAGAAGGCTTGCTGAGCTATTTGCTACAAAGAAAAGCAAAAGCTACATGTATGCAACTACCATCATAACATTTCCTAATGGCAATTATGACTGGCACCACACAGTTACTCTGCCCAATTTCCAGATCCTTTTCAACTCCCGCTTCAAGTCTTGGTTAGTTTTCAACTTTGTCTTTATCTTTTACTCAGGCATCAAATGGACAAGCAACATCAATAATCAGGCACTTCTGTTCTTTTTTATCCATTACAGGCTTGTTGTGTTCAACCTTGTTGTCAGTCTGTATTTTGAAGTCACACAGCAGCTTGTTGTTAGTGGATTCATGAAGTGGTTGTGGCGCATGGTTGTTGTTAGTGGATTAAAATAATACAAGTACACAGGTTGTAGCTCATGTAATAAATGTATTTGTCATCCCTGTCATAACCCAGTATTCCATGTACAAAATAAGTCCCAGTAAATCACCTGCACCATCTTGTCTTCCCTACAACATCAATATTGCTTTTGAGCAAGTTTCTTGCATTCCTGGAATACAATATGGCTATTCCAGAAGGAGAGGACATGCTGGCATTCTACAAACCAGTGCTACAGGGTCTACTTCGATTCACACACATGACAAGAGTCACTGTCAGCAATCTTGGCCTTGAAAAGTTTTTTGTGAGTTTACATGATTGAATGGTTTAATTATAATTTTTAAATTGAAAAAAAGAAAGCTTTACATTTTTGTGACTTTAAATGGAAGGACATATAATGCCGCAATTGTCTCATCTGTGAATCCATGCAGCCTCAATCCTTAAGATGAACTTCTGATGTACACTTATTTGTACACTGCCTCCAATAGGGAGCCATTACAACTCTCAACATACCAGCTGTTCAAGAAGATTGATCTCACTCCACAGAGTCCTTAACACTCATTAAATCCTCTACCACCCTCTGATCTTTTAAAGTAAAGCCTGTCGATATCAGCCTGAAGATGCAAAGAATGATGTAGACCCGTACGAAACCAACAGATCTGCAGCTGTTGTGTTTTACGAAAAACAGACTAGCTGCAGACTATTTTATCGTCTGTAAAGTCTGTTTTCAGTCTGTAGCAGACGCAATGCCTTCATCGTCTGCAAAGATGTTTTCCTGCAGACGAGAAACAGATGAAAAACAGATCTGCACATGATCTGTAAAGTCTGCAGAGTCTGCAGATTAATGAATTTAGCACGCGTGTTTATCAATTTGAAATTAGACAACTAAGACTCTTCGGTCGGGTCCATCCGCTGCTTTGTCGATAAATTTAAACATAAGCTTCATCCAATTATTATAAAAAGCGTCGGAAAATTACCTTACTTTCATTTTATTTTATTCACTCTCAAGACTTATGTAGCTTTTCAAAGTACATTCATGATGCTGCCGGTAAATCAGTTCAGTTAAAACATGACTGAGTACTTACCAGTTTTACACAGCAACATTAAACGAAAGCCATGTGCCTCATCGTTCATTACAGTTAAACTTAACTCAAAATAAAATCTTACAGACATGGAGTTTTAAATTCATGTAAATTCAAAATAAATCTCAAAAATTTATTCTTTGTAGACCTTCCGTGACTGATATGCGATCGGGTAAATTCCCTGGAGACATTCCAGACCTAATCTAATTGGTCCACACTTTACTAGAGGATCCTATTACTCATCTTCCTCGCGACCGTTTTTCTGCTTGAATGAAATGTTCAATCGTTTTCTCGCTAGTTAAGCAAGTTATTTGTGTCCAGTTTGGATTTAAAAAGTTAAAAAAAGGTTTTTAGCTGTTTATAGAGCAAAGATGGAAAAAGCATTGGTTAAAAATCAACTGTGCGTCAAGCGACTCTTAATGAATGGGAAATAGACGAAGCTTGCGTGGGAAACATTACGTTGCAAGAGTCTTAATCAAAGATTATTTGCCCAAGTTATGTATGTTTGTTTAGTATCACCTGGAACATAGCAAAACCTGAACCACAAATGGATTGGTCCATTCATAAAGAAATGCAACTCATCGTGGATCATGGAGAAACGAAGAGGTGAGCGACTTGAAGTATAGTGGCGCGTGTTACAAACCAAACCGTTGCGTCAGAACCGCACACATATGATCGAACAGTTGCGTTTCCTCGATCTCTTATAGCTGCCGACAAAAATCCTTCTTTGTTATTGAGCTTGGTATTTTGATGTGTTATTCATTTAAGAAATTTAAGCGAGTGACTGTGACCGTGTGTTTACAGGTCAGATTGTTGTGATTTAGTTTTGCTTTTGTTCTCATGACCCGCGAGCTGGGACTTCTCAATGTTCTCTCGTTTTAATTTTGTGGTTTGCATTGTTTTATTACTAAAGTTATAGGTTTTCAGTGTTGTAGTTAACGGCTATCCTAAGCTTTTTCGGCGCAATTTGAGAGAATATTTTATGTATTTATGGTAAAAATAAAAGGTGTTTGATTGGTGCAGTACGTCTGTTATTATGCTTGCTATTTATACCTCCTTCGTCTGCAGAACGTCTGTACAAATTGCAGATGAGTTCTGCAGACATTTTGCAGACATTCTGCAGACAATCTGCAGATCATCTGTAGAAGATCTGTAGACTATCTGCAGATCTGCTGCGGATGTTTCAACAGATCTGTTGCAGACTAAAAACAGATCTCCTCGTTTCCTACGGGGAGTCATCAATTTGTGCATTTTTCTATCCATAATCTGTAGCTCTAATATTTTGTCCACTCCACAATTCCTGCCACATATCGCACTACTGCCACTACTCTGCAATTGATTGCTTGGACCATATTCCTACCATTTATTTTAGATTTAAATATTAATTTTCTGTACTTGACAAACATATACTCCTTCTCAATTCTTCTTTTCATCTTGGTGTGCTGGATTTCATGACCCTCAAGCACCCCCAGGTTTTGATAAGTATCAACATCACCATCATTCACTGCTCAAATCATGCAGTCTTTCACCCACAATGACAAGACCCTCTGACTTGACGTCAAGTTTCCTCCTCTTCATGACCAGGACTGCACATTTTTCTATTCCAAGATCCATTCTGGTGTTGTTCACTGACTACTCAGACAGACTATAGCAATGTATCAACCTGTTTTTCAATTACTTCTTCCATGGAGCTTTAGATCATCCATGAACAGAAGATGATTAATTTATTGAAGGTAGTCCATTCCCCATACATCCTGCCTTAACTTTCCTCAACAACAGTGTTAGTAGGATCAGTGCCAATATAAACAGTAACGGAGAAAGGCTTTCCTTTTCAAAGATTCCTCTCTTTATACACACTTCACCCAACACTTGGTTACCTGCAGCCGTCAGTTCCGCCTTCCATTGTTTCTGACTGTTTTGGATTAACCAAGTCAGGTTTTCGGTGACATGTTCCTGTGACATTCAATAATCCATAAGTGAGGTACCATATAATACAGTGTACACCTTTTTATAGTCCACCAAGACCATTCCAAGGCCTTTTTTGCACCTTCTGCAATAAACAGCTGATCTTTTGTTCATTGTGAGTTTCTTCTACATCCTTTCTGTTCCTCTGACAATAACCTCTTTCTTTCAAGATGTTCATAATATTGTGTTTGCCAATACCCTTGCAAATAACTTGCTCACAGTGGTACATGTAGGCATGTAATTGGTGCAAAGTTTCACCTCCCTTAACTTTCCTTTGTCACTTACAACCAACACATTTGCCCCCTCCGTTAACCATTCTGGTACTGATCTCAAACATGTAACACTGGAAACCTTTTTAATCAATAGCCAAGCATACCATCTGGACCTGTGAATTTCCAGTTGGGTACTATTTTCCTTAGTTGTTTTTTGAAAATCGGTGCAGAAATCTTCACCTCGCCTTGCTCTCCCAAGGCATCCAGCTCACTTTTTAGATCTTGCAAGCATTTGGCCTCTGCATTGTGCTTCAATTTTTTTTCTCAAATTCCACCCCAGAAATTTCAGCACTCTTCCACAACTGGCGTGACATCGCTAGTCCTTTGATTTTCTTCCAACTCCTCAAACAGTCTTGATTGCATTCAAACATTCTATTTTGTCTCAGTTTTCTCCTCCCTAGGCCTCAATTTTCCTGCCTGGGTGCAGGTCACCCTTTGCTTAATTTGGTGACGGTCCTTCTGCTGGATACAGTGGAACCTCGATATAACAAACCTATATAATATTATAACAAACTCCTCGGTATAACAAACTATTTTTATTACCCATTAGTACCAGTAGTAGCAATACATATGGAAAAGAACCTTGATACAGTGGAATTTCAATATAGCAAACAAATTTCAGAGTTGCCACTAAGATTTCATGTTGCCGGGTAAATATAACAAGTAGGTTAGGAATCAAACAGCTAGGGATTTCTTCTGATTCTATTTTTATTCTATTTTCCTATGAAATTAGCCAGGGGCCACATTCATACATTTTATTTCTGTACATGTAGTATACCCCGGCTCTGAATGACAACCCTGAATTTTGCCAGTCCAGTTGGCTCTCATTATATCAAGGTTCTTTTTCAAATGTATTACTATTACTGAGGTAATTAAAATAGTTTGTTATACCCTGCACTTCATTAGGTAGAGGTTCACTATCTCGAGGTTCCACTGTATTATATCTTCTTTCCAACTGCTCACTGATCTTGACTCTTTTAATTTGACCAGTTACTCAATCACCTCCTCTAAAATAATATCTACTAAATTAAATATCTTTCCTCAACTGCATTGTCTTCTGTTTGATCCTCTTCTTCCACCATGGCTCATCATGAACTTTTTGCAGCACCTGGCCTTTTTTCTACCACGATATTAGCTGCTGCCACCAACAGCCTATTAGTTCCATCAGAAGCATATAGCTCCAAAGCATCTAAATCCCCCTTATTTATTTGTTTGGAATCATGCTGGGGTTTTTTAGCTCTCCAATCAAAAGAACAGAAATTATTTTGCCCAAATATGGACTCAGAGAATTAGAAGCATCCCCGTCTAAAGCAAGTAGCTAATAATGAATTCTTCAAGTCCTAAACAGTTCTCCAAGTACATGGATCCACAACTCCACACCATAAATGTTGAGCAGTTAAATTTGTTGCACAACATAATAAGCAGACAAAAACACTTACATTTTACAGGTAGTGGAGCCAAAAAGTGTGTTGTTATTTCCGCGCCCTGAGCTGCACTGTGGAGTGTACGAATAATTTCCCCTGCAAATTCTATCTGTAAAAAATTTCTTTGTGCTCGTAAAGTAATTTTCTGTCTCAGTGTTCATTGAAAAACGTGCTACAAACTGTATGTTCTAATTTCTGAATGGAGTTTGTACATTACTCTTAATATTAAGAGAGCAACATATTGAAACTATCAGGACACACAATGTTGACACATACTCTTTTAGCATACAGTAGCTTTCATTTTGGCTTCTGATTTTGGTCAAATTTTACTTCACAAAACTGTTATAAAGTAATATATCTTTACAGTGCATTGTTGACAATGTACAATTGGTGCAATACAAAATTTTCATAGCACTAGCGCAACAGACTCGCGTATCAATGATTCTAAAGTATGTAATTCTATATAATAGTCCTAATTTAGGACGTAAATTTTGCTTCGTTCTCAAAAAAAAACCAGCATTGGAACAGAGTTATATGCTCCAGGGCTATATGCTTCAGGTTTCACTGATATTTTGGGTGTCAAAAATACCAATAACCTCATTTACATCATACACAACTCTCGTTAATTATTAAAAGAGATCTTTCTACACTCCTTAGGTTCACACGCTTTTCCATGTCTTTCTTTGCCAGTTCATCCTGAATCATTTGCAATAAATTGTATAAAATTTAACTTCTCCTCCCCCCCAACCCTCATTTCTCTTTTTTTCCACCAAGATTTTTCAGACTGGCCACCACAAATCTGTTCCTCCACTTGCTCTGTCCTCTCATTTTCACATGTTTCCTCATTACTCTGCTGGTCGATCTGGTCCAATGTCATTATTACCATACCTCATTACAGCAGTAGATGCATAAGGCCTCCATGCTGTCTGACCAACACTTTCTGTTTTGTGAAAACGCTTCATGGCTACTTCCCACTTTTTCCACTCCGCTTCGTTTTGCTCTTTCTCAAATGTCCTTCTCCAAGTAGTTGTTTGGTCTTCCTCTCGCCTAGACTGTTCACAGTCCTCTATTTTTCTGTAAGATCATTGAGATCGAGCGCTTTGCGTTACGGGCTGCCATCTTGCATGAGTGTCAAAACTACTTAGGGGACGGGGGCGGTTTGGGAGGAAGCGAGAAAAATAGAGGGACTGTAATAACATCACTGCAGCTCGCGTTCACGGAGCGCGTTGTACCAGCAACGCAGGCGTTTGATTGGTCATTAGACAATAGATATTAATTTGCGTTGACAACGGGTTTAGTTTAAGTTGCCGACATTGACAAGTCGTTGACAAGACGACGTTTCCATAAAACGTACGCTTTCATACCATAAGGCACATTTTGTGCAGACACACAAAGGATTTTTGGTATTTTGATTAAGAAAATGTTTTCTTGTGCATGTTTGCCGATTTTATTTCGAGGAATGACCCAGAAACATTATAAAATCACTGTTTCGAAAGGAAATATTTGTAAACACGTGTAATCGATGCTAAATGTGTCTTGCATGTTTTTCATCACCAGCGGAATTTCTTAATTAATGAATGGTAAAAGGCGTGAAATTCCTGTCACGCCTCCTGAACGCGAGCTGCAGTGATGTTATTACAGTCCCTCTATTTTTCTCGCTTCCTCCCAAACCACCCCCGTCCCCTAAGTAGTTTTGACACTCATGCAAGATGGCAGCCCGTAACGCAAAGCCCTCGATCTCGATGATCTTACGGAAAAATAGAGGACTGTGAACAGTCTACCTCTCGCCCTTCAACCTTCAGGAGTCATTTGGTATACAACATGTACTCTCTTCTAAGATGTCTCCCTTCATTAATCTTCTGTCTCTACATCAGATAACTATGCATTCACCTTTACTGCCCTTGCTTGATTAACTAATTGCTGTTCACTAGTAATTTGTTTCAAAAACACCTTTTTCAGCCCAAATAGTCACCAAGTTTTTTAGATAACCTCTCTTGTCGGGATCACTTTGGATGTAACACTTTATCATAAGTTTGTTTCCTTCCTTTGTTGCTCCTCCCAAGGAACCCTGCCAGGCAAGGCACCCACTACATTGAATACCTGCATGGGTCTCATTTACGCCATTATTCTGGCTTTATGTGTCATCCCATTCAGTGAGAAGTTGGTTGTTATCAGAGTGGCCTTCCCCTAGGTGAAATGACATCCAAGCTAACAAGCCTCACCTATTCTTGGTTAGTACCCAGCCCACCTGGTTGCCCTCATTTGCCTCTACAGCCATTGGGAAGTTTTAGCTATTTGATGGTAACTTCCTCCTCTGCCTCAGTTGCAGTTGGGACTCTGCTGTAACCCTGACGGGGGTGTCTAAAGGGTTGCTGGCACTTGCCAAAGGTGCTACCCCAGACTCAAGTGGGCAGGGCTCCCCGTGGTAGGCTGAGGATTCAACCTTTCCTACCCCAGTGCCATAAATATTATTATTTTTCATTCAAAATATTCCCCAATTCTGATTGGCTAAAAGCACACGTTTAATTCACCATAACCAGTTACTGTAACCAAATTTGGAAGAATTCTGTCTTTAGCGAGGAAATGACGTCAAAAATGCAGCGTTCTTGCAGGTTAATGCATCGTTAACCGAGAAGACAAGGGACAAGGTTGAGCTGTTTTGGTTGTGAACTTGAAAAATGGCAGACATTTCACTCGTTTCAAAAGTAAGAACTAGCAAGACAACTCAGAGGGCAACATCTGCTATTTGGAGAACAACATGAAGGCCTCAACGGATAACACCCTCCTTGATCTCCATAATTCTTCATAAGATACACAGCCTCATTCATTAATTGTTAATTATTATCATTATTGTTATTATTATCATTATTATTATTAATATAACTATTACTGTGGATATAATCTTTGATCAGGACATCTTGATGTAAATTTTCAGTTTGTTTAACCAATATATTGCCAATAAATTTTGACCGCTAGTCTGCTGGCACCCTACATGTACATGTACTTGTAGGAAAAAGGCGAATCCTATTAGACTGAAAACTGGTTTAACCTGAGAACAGATTTTACTGTCAGCATCTATACAACAGGTACAGGTAGACAAAAGGTATAAAACCAAGTGTCCAAATTTTGAGGTTTCTGTGATGCAGAGGTGGGTTAGGATTTCCAAAATGACATAAGCACCTTTGGCACAATCTCTAATCTCTAGATCATCTTGAGCAAAATTTATTTAGATTTGAAAATTATAATTTATATATAGTTACAACAGGCCCAAGCTACATGTAGCTAACTAACGGTTATATTTGCCCAACTGATAATGGATAACTTTCATTTTTAAGCAACCAGTGTTATGTACTATAAATTATTCAATTCCAGTTGCACCTAACAACTCTGCGAGCAGACGCCTCCTTTTGTCTTCTTGAGAGATGATGGGTGGAGAAGGAGGCTCTGCCTGAATTGGTTCGGCCTTGGAAGTCACCACAGCCCGAACTTCCGGACTAGTTAATCTCGTTCTCTCTTGTCAACAGGTTTTTCGAGTGCGAGCATCCGTTTACGGATAAGCTGATGGTAATAACTGAGCCCGTTGAACCAAGCGCAAGGCTATTAGGCCTGGTTTCAAAACTATATCCCAGCAATCTGCAGCGCATGCTTAACAAAAATCTTACTAGATTCATGCAGAGTCTTTCACGAGTATGCCAAAAATGGAGTAAGCAAAAGAAAGCTGGGTCTGCTAGCAGGGTGCCAATTAACAAGCCTTATTCTCACATTGACCACTTTTAAGTTGTTAAAATAAAAAAATGAATATTCAACAGTCTTCTTACCAGTGTTTGATACTGCTGTGGTTTGTGGTTACTCAGTTATGGTGCTACTCCACTCTTGCTTGATAAAAGTGTCATTATGTGCCAAAGGTGAACATATTAAAGCATAACTGCTGAAGATGGAAAAAAGTTGACACCAAACTTAAAATATGAAATAAATAAATTTTTGTTGTATAATTCATACCCATGCAATAAACAATAATAATAATGGGCCACCAGAATAGGATGACAATGCAAAGAGATGGAGATAACTGTCTGGAGTCATCTCTATTGAAACACTAAGAAGGTTTAGTTGGCTATTTTTGGCTCAACACCTCATCCCTGGAATGTCCAGATGGGATGGTTGGCAAGAAGTAATCTCTTGAAGTACATACGATTTTTCCCAGCACATTAACTACTTATTATTGGTGGACATATAAAAACTCAGTTATTTGCCACTTTTGTATTGCCTAAAATACACCTTGTTCGCCCCCTTTCCAAACATTTTTCAAGCATTGTTTTCAAGTTTTCACTTTCTCTTGGGATGATTGTGAAATGTCTACATACAGATATAAAGCCCTCCCTTTATGAGCTCTCCTAGAACCCATTACAAAGTTGTACAGGCTTGCTAGCAACAGTTTAAGGTAGTTGCAGAACCTCTTAAAGCTCACAGGAAAGGGAAGTAGGATATAAAGGAACAAAGCTTTGTTTGGAGTATTACATGACAATTTTGATAAATTTTGTCCTTTCAATGCTCAATGTTCAAAACAACATATTGTTGGCTTAAGCCTCTTACCAGCACCCCCTGCCCAGCCCCCTTGGATACCAATAGAACCCAAGGCAACCAAAGGCTAAAAAACATAAAAACAAAGATGCTTCTCTTTGTTATATTGGACAAAATATTTGAAGTTTAAAAAATTTTCCAATTTTTTTTGGAATTAGTATTTTTGGAATTACATGATGTTTTCACTATAAAACAATTAAAAAGCAACCCATGGATACATTTTGCCTTCAATTGTTTTTGAAGGGGGGTGGGAGGGGGGTCAAGATACCCCTACATGTAGCTAGGTATGCTTGTTTAAAAAGTAAAACGGGGTACTCCTCCGAGGACAACATTTTGTTGAGGGGGACACTGCTTATGAAGTTGTCTCTCACTAATGGCTGCAGAAGAGGCCCAATTAAGCAGCTCTTTGCTTTAGATTTTTGATCTTGGACACTGAGTGCCTAAGATTAACCCCCAGGAATGTTCACCAACTGACATCTCCGACAAATTGACCCAGTTGAAAAAATCACAAAACGTTTGAACGAACACAAATTAATATCACCAGTAAAATTCTTGTTGTTGTCACTGTAATGGTTGCATGAGGTTCTTTTCAGCGACCTCATCCCCCAAAATCTCAACATTTCACCCCCGGTCACTTTTAATTAGAATTATATAACAGCCAATTTACAAATAAAGCCGTTAAACACCACTGGATACGCACCGATTTGCCCTTGAAATCAAAGCGTTGAGACTTAAGGAAGGGGGAGATTGAATTATTTAAAGAGTTACACATAACGACTCGAGCTTAAGTTTTAAGCTTATGAGCTTATAGGGTGAGAGTCAAGATCTCACCAAATGTAAGGCAAACCATTACCACAAGTACTTCTAAAACTTCCTAAAACGAAACTTTCTGCAGTTCTTACTGTTTGATCTACCTATAATCGCTACTAACCTTGCAGAATAGATGAAAAACTGGAGAAAAACCAACCATGCCTTCGGCGCGCCATCTTTGAATTAAGCTTAGTTCCCAGTGCCCCAAATCGTCCACAATGCGCGGCCTCCTTCTTCTTGGCTGAAATATAGGGCCTCGGTGGGTGCATGTGTTTGCCGCTGAAAATAACATAGAATTTGTATCTTTTCCGCGACTTTGATGCTCAAATCTACAACAAAAGCACAAAAATAAATGGGGATAAACTTTATCCTGGGTTGTTTTGTCAAAATAGACCACCTCATGATACATAGACTCCGGATCGGACTGTAAAAGAAAACAATTCAAAGGCAGGAATCGCTCGCTCATTCTCTGGTGCTTTTCTTTTTTAAATTTCTTTTGTATCTCTCTTATTTCTAACTTTACTTAAAGTTGTGAACTAGTGGCGTCAATTAGGGTATTATTATTTTCCGTATTAAACCTGGACCAGAACCGGGACTGCGGTGTCTAAAAGCGGTGTTTTGCTTAATTCCGGGGTGGCGCTTCTTCGAGTGAATACGACATTATACTTTGCTCGGGTGACATTACCCGAGTTTTTAGTTTTTATTTTTGCGATTTTATTTTTCTCTGAATGTTATTTGTCCACGCTTTCTGCTAGCCGCGTTCAGTGCAGGCGTATACTCACGCGAGTGTGCACCACAACCCGAGTGAACATTAGTGCTTGCTGTGTTCCCTAATTATCAGTGCTGTAACTTACGTCTGGAATTGAATGGTCGAAACAGTTCATCAGTTGATTGGAATGTGATGACTGATTGCAGGCATCCGCGCTGAATCTCATTCCACTGTCCCTGTTGATGAAGTCTTATGTGAATAGCCCCTTACTGAATTCTAGGAGAGTGCCAGTGACTGGGTCTCGGTCAATAAACTAAACCTC